>JAKSZT010054202.1:16456562-16536075 GCA_026826555.1 Tolypeutes matacus
CTGTCCCCCAGGGCCTCCTCAGCCTGATTATCCACAGCCTGTCACCCAGGGCCTCTCAGGCTGACTATCCACAGCCCTGTTCCCTGTTGACTCATCAGGGGCTGACCGTCCACAGCTCTACCTTTTCATTCTCACAGTCATTGCAGGAGTGAGAGGAGGAAGATCCTCTTTTTGTTGTTTTCAAAATTTAGCCAGTGGCCAAAGAGACCAGGAAATTGAGTTAAATACTGAAAGAGAAACGAGCTATAGAAACCGTTACTAACAAACAAAAGAAAAGAAAAGAAACCGTTGCTTGCCACCAAGTTTGTTACATAATAAATATCAGTGGTGGTTCTCTCCCTTTTTGGTGCGGCAACATTTTTGGAAAGTTCGGCCTTCTAGCCCAATCTCCCTAACAGTGACTCCCAGTGTTCTTTGTCAGTGGAGAGCAGCGGTGACGTGATTGTGGCACAGTCCTCCCATCCAGGCTGCATCGGTTGTGGAAAATCATTTGGGGGCGAGGGGAGCGTGGCCTGAGGAACAAGCAGAGGATGTTCTGGCTCCATCCTGAGCTCAGAACACGAATCCGAAAGCCCTGCTTACATCAGGGTACTCTGCCTGGAGAGCCTGAATGACAGGCCTCCTGGGGCGGTTGACGAGGGCATTCTGCCAACTTCCAGAGTGGTTCAGAGGCCTCCAAACCTCATTCGTCCAGCGGACATGTATCACACCCTCTCTCCGTGCCGAGCACTGTGCCAGGCCCTGAAGCACAGTCCTCTCAAGGACTTGAAGCCAGTAGTAAGGGAGGGAAGTGTGTTGTTAAAAAGGTAACGAAGGGAAGCGGGTGTGACTCAGGCAGTTGGGCACCTGCCTACCACATGGGAGATCCTGGATTCAGTTCCCCGTGCCTCCTAAAGAAGACGAGCAAGACAGCGAGCTGGTGCTGCGAGCTGATACAACAAGATGACGCAAACCAGGAGACACAATGAGGAAACATAAAGAGCAACACAACAGGGAAGCGGCTGTGGCTCAATTGGTTGGGCTCCTGTTTACCAAATGAGAGGCCCCAGGTTCGATTCTTGGGGCCTCCTGGTGAAGGCAAGCCGGCCCACGCATGGCACGGTGAGCTGACGCAACAAAGGGAGAAAGCAGACACAGAAAAATGCACAGCAAATGGACACAGCAAGCACAAGCAGCAAGTGGGGGATAAATAAATAAATAAAAATAAGTCTTTTTAAAAAAAGAGAGATACAACAAGCAGGGAGCGGCTATGGCTCAAATGATTAGGCACCTCCCTCCCACATGGGAGGTCCCGAGTTCGGTTCCTGGTGCCTCCTAAAAAGAAGACAGACACAGAGAGCAAACAGTGAGAGGAAACAACGAGGAGGGAAGAAATAAATGAATAAAATCTTTTTTTTTTTTTTTTTTTTTAATAAAAAGGTCATGGAGCTGTCTGAGGACGGCAGGGTGACCCCAGGACCCACTCATTCAACCCATGTTGAACTGGGCACCTCCAGTGTCAGGGCCCTCAGCCAGCAGCTGAGAGAGTAAAAGACCCAACAGGGTCCCTGGACTCCTGGAACTTGCACTCCTGTTGGGGAGAAGGGAGGGAACAGATCAGAATGCCAAGGTACCGAAGAGAGGAAATCAGGGCGCCCCTGCTGCAGGGCGGTGTAGTGGAGGGGCTCTGAGGAGCCCACTGGGACCAGAGCAGCAGAGGGAGCTACGAGCAGAACTTGCAGCCCCTTCGGGCCTTCTGAAAGGATTCTGACCCAAGTTAAGAGCACTGAGAAACTGTTAAAGGAGTCTTAAGTTTCCAGGCTCTAAACTGAAGCCAATTGCTCTGTGGACAATGGGTCAGAAGTGAGTGGGTAGGAGTTTGTGTTGAAGGTGGCATTTCAAACCCCGGGGAAAAGGCTGGGCTATCCAGTAAATTGATGGACTGTTTGGATAAAGTTAGAACCCTACCGTTGTGTGCCCAAGTTCAGCCATTTTCTAAAAAAATAAATGCTGAAAGAGCTAAAAGTTAAAAAAAAAAAAAAAAAAGGACTTATATGTTTCTTTTTATTTTATTTCATTTTATTTATTTTTTTTACTGGGAGTTCCCGGGGATCGAACCCGGGTCCCTCCATATGGGAGGCGGACGCCCAACCATTTGAGCCACCTCCGTCCCCCTTGTTTCTTTTTAATGTAGGAGACTGTTCTTTTATAATCTTGAGGTGAAGAGCAAAACCTAAATCCCAGAAGCCATAAAAGAAATGATAACATAGATTTGACTGCATAAAAACTTTAAACTTCTGTATAACAAAAAAAAGAAAGACAGTGATAGATTGAGAGAATATATTTGCAATAGGATAATAGGGCATAGGTTAATAGTCAGAATTTAAAGCATTCTTAAATCAATACTAAAAATACAATAGAAAAATAGGCCATGAATATGAGCAAGCAGTAACCAACAAACATGATAAAACAGTCAACCCACAAGTAATTGGGAAAATGAAAATTAAAACAACAAAATACCATTTTCACTTCCATTCTTTAAATTTACTGGAAATAATCTGTTTTGGCAAGATTCCCTGTGTAGGGAAACATGTTTCGAACAGCAATTTGGCAGGAAACATCAGAATCTTAAATGTGCGTATGCTTTCTCCCAGTAATTTCACTTCTAGAAATCTTTCGGAAATATGCATACGTACACAAAGAAGTATGTGCCAGAATATTCTTCCTGCGGGATGCTTGCCCAGGCTGAGCAAATGGGCCCAGGGGCCCTGAAGGCTTTCCTGTGCCTTGGCTGCACGTGTCTGCTGGAGTTAGGACCGAACTGGTTTGATTCCCAAATTCTCAGGGGATGAGCGTTTCCCTCAGGTGATGTGAGATTGCGCCATCCCCTGTGAACTCAAAACCCACTGCTCCTTTCATAGAAATCATCTCTTCTTTCTAGTAAGAATTCTGATCGAATGGAAAATAAGGGACGGTGAGGTTAGAAAGAACACAGTTTGGGGGAGGAGGGGATGTTTCTAATCTGAGGTGATTCTGATGACTCGCGCAGGCCTGTGGCTGGTCTGAGACCCTTGCTTTGAATTGAGGGTTCTTGTAACCATTACTTTTAAACCCCTGAACCTTTTTTTTTTTTAAAAGGACATTTGGCCCCATGAAACTTCTTTTCTTTTCCAAAACAAAAACTCCCCTTTCCCCCTAGACGTTTCTGTTGGCTATTTTATTTTTAACTTTGATGTCAGTTCAGTATAAAAGAACAAGCCTTGGGAAGCAGATGTGGCTCAAGCAATTGGGCTCCTGCCTACCACATGGGAGGTCTGTGGTTTGGTTCCCGGTACCTCCTAATGAAGACAGCAAGGAGTGGCAAGCTGACACAAGATGCAACAAGAGACACAAGAAGAAAAACATAATGAGAGACACAACAAAGCAGGAAGCATAGGTTCCCAATGCTAAAAGGGGATGAGCAGGACTGCGAGCTGGCATGACGAGCTGATGTGACAAGTTGACACAACAAGGGACATACAAGGAAAAACATAACGAGAGACACAACAAAGCAGAGAACGGAGGTGGCTTAAGCGATTAGGCGCTTCCCTCCCACATCGGAGGTCCCGGGTTAGGTTCCTGGTGCCTCCCGAAGAAACAAAGAAGACAAACAGACACAGCAAGTGCAAACAATGAGGGGGTGGGGAGAGATAAATAAAGTAAATCTTAAAGTATAAGCCTTTATGAGAGGAGCTGAAAGGGGCCCTAACAATTAGTCCTTCTTTAGACAGTATCGCATTTAAGTTGCTCTAAACAAAAACACATCCGTCTTCCAAAGGAATTTCCCAGCCTCCCCTGAGCACTGAAATCAGAATTCTGTCCTTTGTGAACTCAGGCATGTTTGTTGATTTGCTTTTCTAATGGGAAACTATGGAATGAAAAGAGCTCCTATGGGGGCCACGTGGGAAAAATAAAGACCCCAGGGCCTTTTCTCCAACATTTTCTTGTTCTGCTTCACTTTTCCAGCTGTCCCCTAACTATTGATCTGAATGACTCAAGGATTCTGCATTTGCAGAGGTTGCCTACAGGCCTTAGAAGAGTTCCTAAAGTTTGCTGTCAATCAAATGTCTTTTTTAAAAAGCGCACTAGCTAAGAAGCTGGTTATTTGAAGTAGAAATGAATGAATCCAGGGAAGCGGCTGTGGCTCAATCAGTAGGGCTCCCGTTTACCGTATGGGAGGCCCCGGGTTCGGTTCCCGGGGCCTCCTGGTGAAGGCAAGCCCGCCCGCATGGCGTGGTTAGCTGACCCAGCGAGCACAAGCAGCAAGGGGTGGGGGATAAATGAATAAATAAATAAAATCTAAAAAAAAAAATAAAGAAATGAATGAATCCTTGTGCAAAAAAAAGGAAGTTTTCAGTACCGTGCATAAGCACCATCTACTGTATAAATTAGATTGTCCAAAATTGGGCTTTCCTAAGGAAAGGCACACAGGCCAAGTGGAGAGAACTGGTGAAGTCGAATTTCCCGAGCATGTTCTCCAGAAAGGTTTGCCATGGTTTGTAGCAGAGCTCCTACCTGAGCACTGGACGCTCAGAGGGAGTTGTCCTGCCGAAGCCCCTTTTGTTCACTGGGAAACTCCCAAATCCCCGTATGGCCATGAAAAAGACCTGACAGTGTTACAGATGAAGAAATGGATTCTAAAAATTATTCTCATCTATGCTCTCGCAAAGAGGCCTCGCCAGCTAGGAATGATACTGCATAATCCCAAATTATTTGTATGTCAAGGCAGGCCTTGAATAAAAATATCCCAGTGCAGGAGTGGGGAGACCCACAGGCTTCCCCAGACCCAGGAGGCCAGGAAATGGGGCCTAATGAGGCAGCAAAGCCCTGCTGATGGAGAACACACTCCAGAGAGGCAAGGGCTCTCTTTGGAGCTTTGACACATCCTGAAGGCGGGAATCATGATTTCACCATGGCTGGCTGGCCTGGAAGGAACTGAGAAAATGAAAATACTCACGGTACTCATTAGCGAAGGGAGATATGCAAATGTTGGTGATCTCTGTGTCAGAGCCACACTCTTCTGTTTTGATCTGTTGAGCAAAAGAATCTTCCTGCCCGCTTTAACCTCAAGCCAAGAGTTCTTTTTTAGAGGCCGCCATACTAATTACGGGGGATTTGGTAGAGTGGTAGAGATGAGGGGTTTTAGCCACGTTGACGAGAGTTTGAGTCATTCTGCAATTTAATTCTCACTGTAGACTTTGCCCGCAGTAGGGTTTCTCAACAGCAGCAGGTAATTCTTTGTTTGGGGCAGTCGTGTGTACTGACGGGCGTTGAGCAGCTTCCCTGGCCTCTACCTGCCAGGTGCCAGTAGCACCCCACCACCACTGCAAGTTGGGACAACAAAAATGTCCCCAGACACTGCCAGAGGTCCGGGGCAGGGGGCCAAAATCGTACACACACACCCATGGAAAATCATGGTCCTGTTGGGGAAAAAGGCAATACTAAATCATCTTTGTCCTAAATTAATTGTGCCTTTAAAATAGATCCTACGGTTTTACGTATATTGAACACCTGTGTGTTATTGGTCTGATCTCTATGTAGCATGGACAGGGTTTTATTCCCTTTGAGGGGCTGTCACAGAAAGTCAGAATCTTCTGTCCCTTTGTCCAGGCTACTCCCTTATCCTATTATATGTTGCTTGGTCCCTGGAGTCAGACGGTCTTGGGTTCAAATCACACCTCCTGCGGCTTACAAGCTAGGTAACCGTGGACTAATTAGGAGCCTCTTTGCCTCAGTTTCCCTCCTGGAAATGGGGATAATATCATTTACCTTGCAGGGTAGAACTTGTGAGCCCTCGGTAAGATCATCTATGCCATGCCTCAGTAAATGCTCGTGGAAGTTGTCATGTATGAACCTTTGTAGGTCAAAAACAGTCAACTATGGGCAACGTCATATGGTTCAATGTAATACATAAACCATAGGTCCAAGGTCTCGCTGAACTTCACTGTCGGCTCTGTGAAGGCCCAATAAATAAACGAAATGCTTCTGCTTAGCAGTTTTTCCGTATCCTGCCTCCTGTCTGAGGCTGCATCCTGCTGGCCCACTTCAGAGGGCACGAGGTCAGGCGCCCCAGTTCTCAGCACTCAGTATGCATCTTCCACGCTCGAGCTTTCAGATCACGGTGGTGCGTGAAATTGCTCTCTCCCACCCTGCCAGCCAGTTTCGGAGGAAATCACCAGAATCATAACAGTCCCTCGGTTTGCAGGGGGTGGTGGCGGCACAGGGTTTGTTTGGTGCTACTATTTGTGTTTCTGTTATTTGATCGTTGCCTGTCCCCCGGGTGCCCTCTGGGGGAGGGATTTCGCTCATGTGTCCGTCTGTCTGTCTCAGGTCACCCTGCTGATCGCCTTCATCTGCGTGAGGAGCTCTCTGTGGACGGACTACAGTGCCTACAGCTACTTTGAAGTGGTCACCATTTGCGACCTGATAATGATCCTCATCTTTTACCTGGTCCACCTGTTCCGCCTCTACCGGATGCTCACCTGTATCAGCTGGCCCCTGTCGGTAAGGGAGCGGCCGGGCACACTGGCCACCATGAAGTGAGGCCGTTAGGGGGACGTCCAGGTGCCATGGAGGGGCACCTCCCTGCCCCCAGCCCCCCGCCTCGCCTTTGCTGCTTCTGCCCTGAATTTCCCACTGCTCGGTGCATACCTCTACCTTATGTCCTGCTGGCATCTCAAGTTCACTCTCAGCTCCAGAAACACTACTGTGCCTCTTGCTTCAGGGTTTATTTCCTCAAAGGACAGAAAATAGGCTGTGTAAGTGTGAGCTGGGAAGAGCACAGAAGGGAAGAGCTGATACAGAGGGTAGGTATTTATACTACTTTAAGAGTCGAAGGGTAAGATTGGTCAGCTAAAAGGACTGACAGGCTGAGGAGAGAAATCAGAATTGCCAGGTTTTTATTCCTCAGTTGTTGTTTTTTGTTTTTTTGAGACACCAGGGCCAGGGTTTAAGCCCGGGACCTCATCTGTGGGAAGCCAGTGCTCACTGAGCCATGCTGAGTTGTTTTTTCATTTGTTTACTTGCTGTTTGTTTTTTGTTTAGGAGGCACCGGGAATCGAACCTGGGACCTCCCGTGTGGGAAGCAGGCACTCAGCCACCTGAGCCACGCCGCTCCCCAGTCAGTATTTACTTTATAACAGCTTTATTGAGATACAGTTCACATACCATACAATTTGCCCAATTCAGTGATCTTTAGTATATTCCCAGAGTTGTGCAGTATCAGCCCCCCCCCCAATGATCTCATCCACTCTATCCCTAAGCAACAATTGATCTATTTTCTGTCTCTGTAAATTTACCGAGTCTGACGTTTCATATGGATGGGATCATGTAACGTGTGATCTTCTGTGACTGGCTTCTTTCACTTACCATGATGGTTTCAGGGATCATCCATGTTGTAGCGTGTATCCGTGGGTCATTCCTTTCTATGACCATATAATATTCCATTGTATGGATCTACCACATTTTCTTTATCCATTCATCAGCTGATGGATAGTTGGGTTGTTTCTATCTTTTGGCTATTGTGGAAATGAACATTCATGTACTAGTTGTCATGTGGACATATGTGTTCATTTCCTAGGAGTGGAAGTGCTGGGTCATATAGTAACTCTTGTTTAACTGGTTGAGGGACTTGCCAGACTGTTTTCCAAAGCTGCTGCACAAGCTTACATACTCACAAGCAGTGTTCCAATTTCTCCATTCTCTCACCAACACTTATTGTCTGACTTTCTGATTCTAGCCATCCTAGTGGTTTTGATGTGCATTTCTCTGATGACTAATTATGTTGGGCATCTTCTCATGTGCTTATTGGCCATGTGTTTATATATACTTTGGGGAAATGTCTATTCAGGTTCGTTGGCCATCTTTTATTTGGTTGTCTTTTTATTCTTGAATTGTAAGAGTTCTTTATATATTCTAGATACAAGTCCCTTATTAGATACATTATTTGCAAATATTTTCTCTTATTCTATGGGTTGTGTTTTTACTTTCTTGATGGTACAAAAATTTTAGTTTTGACAGAGTCTAAGTTACCTCGTTTTCCTTTTTTTTTTTTTTTTTTTTAACAAATCAATTTTATTGATACATATTAATAAAGAATACAATTTAAGTTTTTTAACTCAAAATTTGTCAATCGTTTTTAATAGTTTTTTTTTTCCAAAAAAAATTTATTTATTTTTATCCATTTTAACATCCCCCTCCCGCCCTGGTTTTGCTTTTTTTGTGTCCATCTGCTGGGCAATTCTCTGTGTCTGTTTCCTGCCCTCTCCTCTCATCCTTCTCCTCCTGTCTTTGCCAGGATTCAATCCTCGGAACCTCCAATTTGGGAAAGAGGCGTCCTACCGCCTGCACCACCTTAGTTCCAGGTTTTTTGGCACATCTCATCTTGGCTCTCCCTTGTGTCACTCTCTTGTTACATCATCATCTTGCTGTGCGGCTTGGCGGTGCACCCATGCATGGGGCCTGACGGCCCACACGCCTTCTATATTTTTCTTTTTTTTTCTTTTTACCGGGAGGTCCCAGGGATCAAACCCAGGTCCCTCCCTATGGGAGATGGACGCTCAACCATTTGAGCCACATCCATCCCCCAGCTACATCTCTTAAGGTTGACCAAAGATACCCAGAGTTACAGTCATTTCCCATACAGGATGGACATAAAATAAATCAGACTTGGTTTATTACCAGCATTCTATAAACCAGACCTAGGGAAAAAAATTAGGTCTGGGGACACATGCATGGTTTCTAATATAGCGAATATTTACCTCGTTTTCCTTTTGTCTCTTATGTTTTGGTGTCATAGCTAAGAATCCTTTGCTAAATCCAAGGTCATGAAGATTTTACCCCTGTGTTCTCCTAAGAGTTATCATTTTTGCTTTTACATTTAGGACTTTGATCCATTTTGGGTTAACTTATGTTTATGGTGTGAGGTTAAGGGTCCAACTTCATTCTTTTCCATGTATCTATCCAGTTACAAATAAAACTGATTTTTTCTGTATTGATCTTGTATTCTGCAACCTTGGTGAGCTCATTTCTTAGTACTAATAGTTTTTTGGGGTTGGGTTTTCTTTTTGTTTTGTTTTTTAATCCCTTAGGATATTCTGTATTTCATATCATGTCATCTGTGAAGACACAGTTTTACATCTTCCATTCCAATCTGGATGCCTTTTTGTTTCTTTGTCTAGCCTAAATTACATGATTAGGACCTCCAGTACAATGTTAGATAGAAGTGGCAAGAGCAAAACCTCCTTATTTTGTACCTAATCTTAAGAAGAAAGCATCTAATCTTTCACCATTTAGTAGGATATTAGTTGTGGGTTTTTCATAAATGCCCTTTATTAGGTTGAGAAAGTTCCCTCTATTTCTAGTTAGTTGAGTGTTTTTATGATGAAACTGATTTTTTTCAAATGCTTTTTCTGCATTTAAGAGACAACCATATGTATTTGTTTTTTATTCTATAGCTATGATGTAATAAATTAGTTGCTTTTCAGATGTTAAACCAACCATGCATTCCAGGAATAAATCCCACTTGGTCATGGTGTATAATTCTTTTTATATGTTGTTAGATTCAGTTTGCTAGTATTGTCTTGAAGATCAGTAAAGCCATCCAGGCCTAGGCTTTCCTTTGTGGGTAGTTTTGTTGTCATTGTTGTTTTTTTAATACTAAGTCAGTCTCTTCACTTGTTACAAATCTAATGAGGTCTGTTTTTTTCTTGAACCAGTTCCAGTAGTTTGTGTCTTTCTATGAATTTGTCTATTTCATCTAAGTTATCTTATTGGCAACAACTTTTCATGATATTCCTTTATAATCCTTTTTACTTATGCAGGGTCAGTAGTGATGTCCCCTCACTCTTTTTTGTTTTTGTTTTGTTTTGTTTTGTTTTTATGACTTATGGGAGCAGAGAGGAGGAATATTTATTTCTGCTTGGAGAGGACAGAGCTGGCTTCCAGTCTAGCAGGAAGAAAAAAAGATTTTCTAGACTGAGAAAAAACCTGGTGCATTCAGGGATCCTCAGGAGTGAGCTGTAGCTTGAGTGTGGGGAGCATAGGTGGGAGGAGGGGAGCTACAGGAGGTGAGACTGGGCAAGGGCCGGATCCTAAAGGGAATCACATGCCAAGCTAAAGAGCTTAGATTTTGTTTTTAGAGATGACAAAGTGCTTGTGGAGTAGTTGGGCATGATATATGTATAGAAAATCCATTCTGGTGGCAGAGTGGCTTGGAAATTGATCAAACAGTGAGATCAGTTAGGATAAACCTGATGTAGGTGCTCATGATGACAACTGCTAGAAACACAATTTAGAGAAGAAAGATTATAATGGAAGAACATAAAAGTCCATCAATAGGGGAACAGACAAATACACTGTAATATAACCATACAATGGAATACTATGCAGCAGGTAGAAATGGTTTAACTACATCTATGTATATGAACATGGATAAATGTCAAAAACATAAAGAATAAAGTAAGTTTAAAATGTGAATCTATAGAGTGAGATACCATTAATAATTTAGAAATACATATACAATGCTATGTATTATTTATGCATCCATACATATGTAGTAAAAAAAAATAAGGATATAAAAGATACAAACCCAACCTCCTGATGATGGTTACCTCTAAGAGGGAGGGCAATGTACTGGGGTCAGGAAGAGACAGTCACTGTTTCTGTGGGGTTTTTTATTTTTTTAAAGAGAAGTTGTGGGTTTGCAGAACAATCATACATAAAATATAGGATTCCCATCCTCTACACTATTAGTAACACCTTGGTGTCACTTGGTGCATTGGTGTGGTACATGTGTTACAATTGATGAAAGCACATTTTTATAATTGTTCTATTACTATTCGTGGTTTAACTTAAGTGTTGTGTAGTTCCATGAATTTTTTAAAAATTTTTTATTCTAGTAACATTCAGACAGCCTAAAATTTCCCCTCTTAACCACATTCAAATATATAATTCATTGCTTTGAATGGCATTCCCAGTGTTGTGCTGCCATCACCACCATCCATTACCAAAACTTTTCCATAATCCTAAATAGAAATTCTGTACATTTTAAGCATTAACTCCCCATTTCCTCCTTGCCCCACCCCCTAGTTCTAGATTCTGACTCTATGAGTTTGCTTCTTCTAGTTCTCTCATATCAGTGAGATCATACAATACTTTTCCTTTTACATTTTACTTATTTTAGTCTACATTTTGTTTATCCATTCATCAGTTGATGGATGCTTGGGTTGTTTCAATCTTTTGGTAATTTTGAATAATGCCACTATGAACATTAGTGTGAAAATACCTGTTTGAGTCCCTGCTTTCAAATCTTTTTTAATTTGAAAGGAGGATTTCTGGGTCATATGATAATTCTGTACTTCACCTTCTGAGGATCTGCCAAACTGTCTTCCACAGCAGCTGCATCATTTAACATTCCCACCAGCAATAAATGAGTGTTCCTATTTCTCCACATCTTCTTCAATACTTGTAGTTTCCTGGGTTTTTTTTTTTTTTTTTTGGTTTGTTTTTTTAAGAAGGTACTGGGGATTGAACCCGGGACTTCATACATGCAAAGCAGGCACTCAACCACTGAGCTACATCTGCTCCCCCTGTTTTTTTAATAGTTGCCATTCTAATGAGTGTGAAATGGTGTCTCATTATGGTTTTGATCTGCATTTCTCTAATAGCTAATGATGTTGAGCATCCTTTCATGTGCTTTTTGGCCATTTGTATATCTTCTTTGGAGAAATGTCTATCCAAGTCTTTTGCCCATTTTTTGCTTGGATTATTTATTATTGAGTTGTAGATTTCTATATTCTGGATATTAAACCCTTATCGAATGTGTGGTTCCCAAATACTTTCTCCCAATGTGCTAGCATTTTACTTTCATAATAAAGACCTTTGAGGCACAAATGATTTTAATTTTGATGACGTCACATTTATCTATTTTTTGTTCTGTTGCTTGTGCTGTGGATATAAAGTCCAAGAAACCAGTGCCCAACACAAAGTCCTGAAGATGCTTGCCTGTGTTTTCTTCTAAGAGTGTTATTGTTCTGGCTCTTACATTTAGGTCGTTGATCCAGTTTGTGTTGATTTGTGTATATGGTATGAGGTAGGGGTTCCCCTTCATTCTTTTGCAAATGGAAATCCAGTTTTCCCAGCACCATTTGTTGAAGAGACTGTTCTCTTTCAATTGAGTAGTTTTTGCCCCCTGGTCAAAATTCCTTTGTCCATAAATGTGAGGGTTGATTTGTGAGCTCTCAGTTTTATTCCATTGGTCTATATGTCTGTCCTTGTGCCAGTACCATGCTGATTGGTTATTGTGGCTTTGTAGTAAGTTTTAAGAACAGGAAGTGTGAGTCCTCCAACTTCATTCTTCTTTTTCAAGATGGCTTTAGCTATTTGGGGACCCCTACCCTTCTGTATTAGTCAGCCAAAGGATTACTAATACGAAATACCAGAAATGGGTTCGTCTTTATAAAGGATATTTATTTGGGGTAGAAGTCCACAGTTACCAGGCCATAAGGTATAAGTTTCTTCCCTCACCAAAGTCCATTGCCACGTGTTGGAGCAAGACAGCTGCCGACATTTGCCAGGGTTCAGGCTTCTTGGGTTCCCCTCTTCCCGGGGCTGCATTTCTCTCTGGGCTTAGCTCCTCTGTTTCCACCACAAGGTCAGCTGTAGACTTTCAGGCGAACGGCTCGCTTCTCTTCTCCTGGGGCCTTCTCTCCAATCTTCAATTCTCCAACATCAAAACTCCAACTTCAGAACTGCAACTCAAAAACTGCCACCTCTGTCCTTTGCCTTGCCTTTTATATTCGATTCCCCCACCCACCAAGGGGTGGGGCTCAATGCCCTACTGACGTGGCCCAGTCAAAGCCCTAATCATAACTTAATCATGTCCAGATTAACAGATCAGTTTACAAGCATGATCCAATTATATTTTTGGAATTCATAATTACATCAAATTGCCAAACGGCTACACCTTCCATATACATTTGATGATTGGCTTTTCCATTTCTGCAAAGTAGATTGTTGGAATTTTGATTGGGATTGGGTTGAATCTGTAAATTGCTTCGGGTAGAATTGACGTCATAACAATATTTAGTTTTCCAATCCATGAACACGGAATGTCCTTCCATTTATTTAGGTCTTTGATATCTTTTAGCAATGTTTTGTAGTTTTCTGTGTCCTTTACATCCTTAGTTATCTTGGTTATATTTAATCCTAGATAGCTGGTTCTTTTAGTTGCTATTGTAAATTAATTTCTTCTTCTTATTGTTCATTACTAGAGTATAGAAACACTACTGATTTTTAGGTGTTGCTTTTGTACCCATCACTTTGCTGGATTCATTTATTAGCTCTTGGAGCTTTGTTCTGGATTTTTTACCCTTTTTTTTTTTTTTCCAGAGGTACCGGCGATTGAACCCAGGACCTCATACATGGGAAGCAGGTGCTCAACCACTGAGCTACATCTGCTCCCCACTGAGAGTTGGGTTTTTTGTTTGTGTGTTTATTTTTTGTTTTAGGAGGTACCAAGTATCAAACCCGGGACCTCACACATGGGACACAGGCGCTCAGCCACTTGAGCTATATCCACTCCCCCTCATTCATTTTTTATTCTAGTAATTTAGGTCTTTGCTCTTTGTTTCTCATGCTGAGGGTTTTTTAATCTTGTCGATATTTTCAAAGAACCAGGCTTGATTTTCTCTAATGTTTTTCTTTTTCTTTTTTTTTTTATTATTATTATTATTTTTTTTTTTTTATTATGGGTAAAAATAAAAATTCTCACAATACATACAAACATTTGCAAAATGATATATAAATATATATGCATATATATGTGTATTTGCTTACAAAAATGTTATTTATATATATATATACATATATTTTAAGAGGTGCTTAGATTACCCAAAATATTTCACGGAACCCACTGGGATTCCCATGTTGCACACCTCCCACCACATCCCACACAAACATCTCCCACAGTGTGGCCCACCACCCTCAATGAACTTACACATCCTGGATCCTTGCTACCAACCATAGACCACAGTTCACACTGTAGACCACACTTTCTCCCACTCAGTTCTGAGTGGTGTGTACTGATTTAAAATGGCCTACATCCATTGCCACAACAGTACTCAGGACAACCTCCAACTTCCAAAGAAGCCCCTGTATTTCAACCGCTCATCCCCTCCCTACCCCAAAAATGTCAAGTGGCCACTGGCTCCACCTCATTGTTACAACTTCTTGCATTGCTAGAATCACCATATGTGGACAAGAGAATACCATCAAGTCCACTCTAGTCCATAGTTCTTCCCCCAATCCTGAGGGGACTGGGATGGTGATGTCCACTCCACCTCCAAGTGAGAGAGGGCTTATATCCCATGGATATGGTGGGTGGGATGATCCTGCCTGCCGATGCAGGCCCTCTCCATTCCCTGGGATAGCCATTGCCCATTGTTGTCTCTTCACCAGGTGACTTGGATGAGTCCATTGAGCTGTAGCGTTGGAGTTGCAGCTCCACCTAGATTTCTTTTTTTTTTTTTTTTTACCGGGAGGTCCCGGGGATCGAACCCGGGTCCCTCCATATGGGAGACGGACGCCCAACCAGTTGAGCCACATCCGACCCCCTCCACCTAGATTTCATGCACACCTGGCACATAGGTAGGCGGGAGGCTCCAGTCTCTGGAAGTATACCTAAAAACTCCAGCATCACATATAGGTTTGAATAGAAGGGACTGGTGAACCATGTGCAGGGAGGACTTATTTGAGTCTAATTCAGTCACTCTCAGGAGCACGGATTCCAAAATAGAACCCACTGATAAGGCATCAGTCTCTGGGGCTATCCTCCCTTATATAGGACCAGGGTGTCTCCGGAGCCCTCAGGGACAGTGCCTGTCAAAACAGGATGACCCACTGATGTTTTTTTTTTTTTTTATTGATGACTTGTGAGTCTTTACTCTTGTAAATGAGACTTAGCCTGCAGTTGTGGGGTGCCTAAGGGTTGCCACCTGAGAGCCTCCTTGTTGCTCAAATGTGGCCTCTCTCGAAGCCAAACTCAGCATATGATTGCATTACCTTCCCCCCAACGTGGGACATGACTCCCGGGGATGAGCCTCCCTGGCAACGAGGGATTAATACCAAGTGCCAACTGGCAGCTTTGCGCAGTGGCAGTATCGTAGCCAATGAGGTTTATCCGAGGCGCGATTATTGCTAATTGAAAACTTTTCCCAAGTGCCAACTGGCAACACAACTGGAAAAAGACCTTGAATAAAAGGGGGAAATGGTAAAGACAAATGAGTTCAAGTGGCTAAGAGACTTCAAAGAGAGTCGGGAGGTCATCCCAGAGGTAACTCTTATGCACACCTCAGTAGGAGCTCATAGAACATCTAAGTGCCTATTTTCTATTTCATTAATTTCTGCTTTGTTCTTTGTTATATCTTTTCTTCTCCTTGCTTTGGGTTTATTTTGCACTTCTTTTCCAGTATCTTAAGTTGGAAATTTAGGTTATTGATTTGAGATGTTTCTTCTTTCTTAACATAATCATTTTTAGCTGTGAATTTCCCTCTAAGCACTGTCTTAGCTGTACCCCATAAGTTTTGGTGTGTTGTGTCTTCATTTTCATTCATCTCAAAGCACTTTCTTATTTCCCATTTGATTTCTTCTTTGGTCCATCAGTTTTTTAGGAGTGTGTTGCTTAATTTCTTTCTGTTATTGCACTTCTACGTACTAATGCTTCTTTCAGAGTTATAGCCCCTTTGCTGTCTTTTGAGAACACACTCTTCCTAGCTTTCCTGTTGCTGACACTGAACAAGCAAAGGAGAGAATAAAAGCTGGGTGGGCCAAGTAGGGGAGTGAATGTTAGAAGGTTAGTCTCAGCCACACAAAGCTGCACTTTTTGGCTGAGTACTGCTCAGGTGGCTTTGTGATAAGACTCTCAAGTCAGTTTTCTCTGTTCCGTATCATTCTCCCTGTCATCATGGGTAGGTTTCTTGGAGGTGGAGAACTTCTACTTCTAATCTGCTTTAACTCTCTGTGGTCCATCTTGTGATCCTCCTTTCTAGTACTAAGGGTAAAATCAGAGTCCTTAGTTTTGCACAGCTTGAAGACAAGCAGCCACTTAAAAGTCGATTACTTCGGCAGTGTTTAAGTTTAATCCCATTGGGCAGATCTTCACGAGGAATAACTTCTAAATTCTCAGTGAAGACAAGACAAGTAAAAAGGGATGCACTCGAGATTCAGAGTACATACTGTTAATGCTCTGGCATTTATTAGGGAGGTCAAAGGGGAAGTACTCCCACGTTGCTGAATGACGGAAGTCCAGCCTCATCATCCAGGGTTGGCAAAGATGCCCTTTCAATCAGGAGAAGTAAACGGGATGGAAATGGACAGCCAACAGGGCAAGGTGAGAAGCAAGGGCAGAGTCAGCCCAGCCAACGGCAGGGCTTGACTTGAAAGCACAACTCTGGAGACAAACGGAGAGGGGACAGAAGGAGGGCAAAACCAAAAGGACTTAGGGGTGATTGAGCTAGCTCCCACACTTCACAGAAGTGCTCCTGGCCTCTTTCTAGGCTTTGGCTCTGCGTCTGAGGGGAGCTCAGCACCTCTCAAGTCTGCAGCCATGCATCTCTCTAAGGGACTTTGCTCATCAGAGCTGGGGCTTCTTTAAACTCTCCAGCTGGGAAGGTACATGAGGCTTGTTTGCTTTTTAGTAGCTTTGGCCAGAGGTCAAAGGGTACCATCAACAAATTGATCTTGAGAATAGAGCAGTCCTTAAGGGCTATCTCTGCTCACATGAGAAGCTTCTTCTCTTTCTCAGTCCCTTTCCTTTCCTTTCTTGCTTGGCCTCTTCCTGGCCAGCCTTCCGTGTTGGTTGCCAGTGAGCTGCGCAGCTGCTCCTGACAGGGAAGTGTCACTCCCTCCCCTCCTGCGATGCCCAGTTGCTCTCTAAGAACCAGGCGTGGACCTGTGTACCCACTGCTCTGCTTTGTTTTTGCCCCCAGGAACTCCTGCATTATTTAATCGGTACCCTGCTCCTCCTAATCGCCTCCATCGTGGCAGCCTCCAAGAGTTACAGCCAGAGCGGACTAGTGGCCGGAGCGGTGAGGATGATCTCTCAGGGGAGCCCCTAGGAAGGAACACGCCTTCCAAGTGCTCGCAGAGAAGGGGGTGGTTTCTGGGGCCTTCCTTTCAGAATCAGTACCCACCTTGACCCAGCCAGCTGCATTCTCCAAAGAACCAGAGACCAGGACCACAGGGGAAGGTGGAACTTGAGGGCTCTTTCAGGCTCGGGGCAAAGGGTGCTGTGCCCAATTTGTGATGTCTGCCGTGAGTCCCCGCTTTGTCATTCCCGATTTTTAATGGTACCCCGGCCAGGAAACTACTACATCACTCTCAGACCTTTCAGAGGTGAAAAAAAAAAGATCCATCTGATCGCCATGAACGAAAGTAGCATGGAAATGTACAAAAATATGGTGCTTTGGGAGACACACGCACATATGTGTGTGCACGTATATACGTATGTGTGTGTTTCTGGGAAAAGACTGATAGCTGCCCGCCATCTGATTTCTGATTTCATTTCTGACTTGGCTAATTGTTTATGCTTCGGTGGCCTGTGGGCCAGTACTGATTTGCTTAGCTGATGAGCAGGCAAGATTTAAAAAGTGAGTGTTGAGAAGAAGCCCTGTGTGGCTGCCACTGTCTTTCGCTGACACACGTTACCAAAATTCCCCAGACTTTAGGCTGGGAGGAGGTCGGGTCCTGGAATTCCACGGGGAGATGGAATCTGTCTTCCAAAAGGTCTGTACAGGGCACTGCGGGGGGCTCCGGGCCTCTTTGCGTTCCTAAGCGCCTCCCTTCGCCCCTCGCCCCCTTGCCATCTCCCAGGTCAGGGTTGGTTATCACCTGCCCAGCCAAAGGGCAGGCTGGCGGAAGGAGCGAGGGGGAACTTCATGCCCACTCTGCCTCAGAGCCCATGCAGGGAGAGTCCCACTGGGTCGTATGGCTCAGGTTGTTACATAACCGTGTGAACCCCGGAGCTACCCAATAGCTCACGTTTATCATATCCCACCCTTGTGTCTAAGACCAAGCCCGGGCCACGGGGGAGCTAGGAGGTGAGGCCACGGCACGTGCAGCCATTAGCGAGGTCCAGAATAGCATTTTGTGGCAATATAATAAACTGGTCAATTATGCAGTGCAGAGGCAGTTGGAGCCCGGGATGGTATATAATGTGCTAATTGTGCAGAACAGACAATGAGAGGCCAGCACAGAATCTAATGGGCTAATTATGTGGTGCAGACAATCGGTACAAGAGGAGCCAAGGAAGGGGAACTCCTGGAAGGAGAGAGGGGTATGGGCTGGTGCAGCAGCTGTTTATGCAAACCAGTAGCCGGGCCTGCAGAGAACAACAAAAGCTTGTTGAAAATCCTGCCCTTCATCTGGCTACTCCTGGGCCACCCCTGTTCGACGTCAGCTGGGGACGTTGAGAACCTCAGGCCTATGTGTGTGTGTGAGTTTGACAAGTCTAGCAGACTGGGGACTGCGAAGCCAGGCTCCCCGGGCTCAAACCTCATCTCTGCCCCATGCTCATTCTGTGACCTTGGGTGAAATAATTGGCCTGTGATTCTGTTTCTTTAGCCGTGAAGGGGGTGGGAGAGATGCCAGCACCTGCCTTGCAGTTTAAAGATAAAGGGTTTGGAACACCAGCTAGGAAGTGTTCGATAAATCGTAGCTGCCACTGCTGCCAGTGTGATTCACAAGTCAGGAAAATGGCTCTGGGCTCCAAGGTTCCAGAGAAAAGCCCCAGTGGCTTGCCAGTCCTTCTCCTAGGACCATTCCGTGGGCCCTCACTCAAGGCTGCCCTGCTCCCTGGGTGTCCTGTTCCCCATTCATAAATGAGGTTGGACTGCGCTAGGTCAGCTGTCCTCACACGTGAGTACTGGATGGACCCAGAAAAAGGAAAAGAGCCGTGCCTTAAATTATTTTCATGTAATCCGGTTTAAATCTGTATAAACATTGAACTAGGTATGCAGGCCTCTGCTTCTGGCTCTTACACATGGCTCTAAAGCCAGAACACGTTTACAAATGAAACACAAATGATATTACACCACCGATAAAATACATTTTAACATTAACAACTCCTAAATCCAAATTAAAAGTTACAGGTCTACCTTTCTCTTCTTCATTAGCTCAGGATAATTAAAATGCAACAGCTTGGGCCAAACTTGGTTATAAACATAAACCCAAACATGAGCACTGAAGTTACGCAACAATTCCTGGTTATAAAGTCATCTCGTAGAAGAGGGGTTGGCAAACCTTTCTGTGAGGGTCCAGATTTACAGTAAATACTTAAGGCTTTCCGGACTTGGGTCTCTGTTGACCATTATAGCCTGAAAGCAGCCATGGACAATACTAATGTGCACAGATGTGTTTCAATAAAACTTTATTTAGGGAAGCGGCTGTGGCTCAATCAGTAGGGCTCCCGTTTACCATATGGGAGGCCCCGGGTTCGGTTCCCGGGGCCTCCTGGTGAAGGCAAGCCCACCCGCACGGCGTGGTTAGCTGACCCAGCGAGCACAAGCAGCAAGGGGGGGATAAATGAATAAATAAATAAAATCTTAAAAAAAATAAATAAAACTTTATTTACAAAAAACGGGTGGCGATTCGGCCCCCTGGTCATAGTTTGCCAACCCCTGGCATTAAAGATCCAGAATAAGCTTTATTATTGTTTGTAGATTATTGTTGAATCAAAATCACTAAATTTTAAAATACTTGTAGAGAATTTCCTGGGGCCTAGACAGTATCTCCCAGACCCAAGACATTGAGCAGGTAGGCCCTGGTGTGCCTGGAATTGTGACCACATTGGAATTCTTCCTTACTGGCCCCCAGGCTGACCACATCAGCCTCTCTCCCTCAGACCACCAGCCTTCTTTGTGACCAGCCACTCAGTGGCTAACACTGGCCCAGCCGGGGGACTTCCAGGACTCCAGCTGTTGGTTGCTCTGTTCTGAGTGGCGAAGCCTGGACAATCTAGGTGGCTAAGTATTTTGTAGTCCTAGGCTCTGGTTTGAGAAAGCCTGGAGCAGCTCATCGTAAGAGCTGCTTTCACCTTAGGGCTGGTTTCAGACCAAGGCCAGAAGGGACACTGACCTGCTAGGTGAAACAGCTCAGACCTGAGGCCAAGCCCTGCCCTCCCGCTTCCTGGCCGTGTGATCACCTGAGCCTCAGCCCACCGTATTAGGTTGTGAGGATCAGAAGGAATGTATTAAAAGGGTCTAACGCAAGCAGACACTCACTCGATGGGACATGATATTAGTAGTTCTCTTTTTTCTTGAGTCGGACCTTTCTGGAAAAGGCCCAGGACCCAGAAGAACCAATCTCTTTCTGAGAAGAGAGTCGGGCTTTCATTAACTCATTTTCCCCTCTGAATACCGTATATACTCCTTTAAAAAATATGTGTATCCTTTTCAAGCAGTAAAAGCATAGGTAGGTTATAGACTATAGTTAACAACATTGTAATGTTTTGTAGCAAAAGCAAAGTTGGTACTATATTAATTCTAAAGGTAAAAAAATAATATTGGATTTGCTTTTGTGAGATATGATTATGATAAAGCATTTTTTTCCCTTCTTCATTTTTTTTTTCATTAATAAGGAGACCTTGACTATGTCATTTAACTAATCTGTGTTCATCTGTGTATCTTTGAACATTAGAGGAGCAACTGAGTTAGCAGTTGGAATTAGATGAGATAAAAGTGCCTGAAAAAGAACTTTCCATAACTTGTTGAAGCTGCCTTTTTCCGTTCTTTTCATTTTATGAATTTGAAATAAAGGTGTTAATAAAAAATAAGTTTTAAAAAATCTACTGTCAAGAAAGCAAATAAACAATACTTTATTAAAAAAAAAAAAAAAAAAACGTACGTAGGAAGTTCTCTGATTCAAGGAATTCTGTGAGAAGCGCCAAGGGCTGGAGGCCCAGAGATGGCTGCCAGGCCTGCCTTAGGCCCCGACAGCGAGACTGCGGCCAGGGACGCCTCTCTGGGCCCCGGCCTCTATACTTGAAAGAGGACACGGCGGTTGGATCAGAGGAGCCCCCGAGTCCCCCTCGGGTGCAGCGGGTACAGGGGGGCAGACGCCCATGGTGAGAAACAGGACAGCCCGCGGGCCTGACCCTCTGGGCTGAGCTCCCCCTCTCTCCCGGGCAGGTCTTCGGCTTCATGGCCACCTTCCTGTGCATGGCGAGCATATGGCTGTCCTACAAGGTCTCGTGTGTGACCCAGTCAGCAGGTGAGGACTCCTGCCAGTCCCCTCTGTCCAGGAACAGGGGGACGGCTCGTTCCTGACTCCCACAGTGTCCCAAGGTGAACTCGGCAGCAGCACAGAAAGCAAGCTGGGCCTCCAAGAACCTCTGCCCAAATCCCTGTCTCGGTCTTGCCTGGGAGGCCCGAAATTTCAGCCTTGGCTGGCAAAGCATTTTCTTTAAATAATTTTCAGAATGAAAAAAAAAAAAAAGAAATGTCAAGCATTTAGAAAATACAAATAAGGGGAAAAAAAAGTTGTTTTTTTTTTTAAACCATCTGTCATCATACTACCCAGAACCAGCCCCTGGATATCTGTCCTTCCAGTATTTCTTCTCAGAAAATATACACATGTTGCTTTTACTAAAAGGACCAGATTTGATGTGCTATTTTGTAGCTTGCTTTTCTTCTGCTTTGCCACATGTCGCACATTTTCCCAGTGTCACTGGGCATTCTCCATCCTCTTCCATGGCTCTGTGGTGTTCCATTGTAAACTGTGGGTGCCACAGTTTATTTAACTCTCTCCTATTTGCAAGCATGAAGGTCCCCTTCTCCAACTCTTTGCTAATAAATGGTGCTAGAATGAACATCCTTGAAAATAAGTCCCTATACATATTCCTGACATTTTTTATCTTTAGAATAAATTCCTAGAAGCAGAATTGCCAAAAGCTTGAACCTATTGTTTTCACTAAGCCAGTGCTTTCTTTGAACCAGCACTTCCTTCCTCCTTCCTCTGTTCTTTTTCTTTAAAAAAAAAAAAAAAAATGGGTTAACAGTATCAAAGCATGTACATTAGGTGGTTGATATGTTGTCAAGAGAGCTTTTGTTTTCCTTCTGGCAGTCACTAGCACAAAGTTAATAGGATGCAAAGGGAGAGAGCCAGTCACAAAAGCCCACATATATGATCCCACGTGTAAGAAATGCCCAGAATAAGAAAATCTAGAGACAGAAAGTCAAATTGGTGGTTGCTTGGGATGGAAGAAATGGGAGGACGGGGTTGATAGCTAAAATTGGGGGTCTGGGGGTTCTTTTTGATGGTTGAAACTCCCTGTGAGTATGGTATAATCATTGAATTGTACACTCTACATGGGCAAATTGTTGGGTATGTAAATTATATCTTAATAAAGCTGTTGAGTAAAAAAGTGATAAATAAAAAGTGGGGAATATGAAAAAAAGAAGTTAGGTAATGCCTAAAGTTGATAAATCTATAAATATTGGCATAAATATATTATTTTAAATTACAGAGGAAACTTGCCAAAAGAAATGGCTAAAGGAGTTAAATGGGGTTAACTCTGAGGTGTAAGGATAGGAGTTCCATCTATACCGTTTATTTTAGAAATGTATGTTTTAAATAAAATTTTATGTGTAAATACAGAAACAAGAAGTGTATATAGGGAAAGTTGTGAACTTAACAAAACAAATTAGAAATGTACTTTAAAAGGAAAAAGTAATTCCAAAGGAAGTTGGTGCCGGGTGGAGGAAAGAAGCCACTGAGCAGGACGGACTTCCAGCCTTCTGGCTGTGGCTTCTGGGTGGGCCCTTGCCTGCCACACTGACCTGACTTTGCCATTTTCCTTCCCAAGATGCAGCCGCATGAGGAGGCCGAAGCCTCCGGGCACTCACGGGGAGCTCTGCAAGTGGCTGGAGGGCCACGTGGCCCAGGAGAGGCTTCTGGACCTGAGTTCCTGTGCCAGGGTCCCGCTCAGCCTGCTGGGCCACAGGGCAGGTCCCCCTGCTTTCCTCCTGCTCTCCCCAGAAGCCGGTGCCCTGGGCTCCTGAGTGACTCCCAGCCTCTTTATTATCCGGACTTCCTGGGAGAACATTCCTGCCCATCTGGGAAAGAAAAGCAGCCTCAGGGGAAATGTGGGCTCTGCCCTCCTGCTTTTAGAACTGCCTCAGGGACCAAGGACCCCACTTAACACAGCAGAGGGGCTTCTGACAACTCGTGCCTACACCTGCTTCTCCTTCAGTTCCTCCGAGGAGCAAAGCTGCCTTAGGTCCTCGTGAAAGCAGAGCCTCCTCCTCCTTGATCTGCTGTGTGAATCTGGTCCTGAAGATTTAGAGTGAGCTGTGTCTGCAGAAACATGCTGGGCCAGCCGGGGTCTCCCTCTCCCATCTCTGCCTTGTTACCATTGTGAATTATGTGTGAGTTTTAATAAAATATTTTCTTGGCCAATTGCAGAAGGGTTTATTAATCTAGAAGGCAGCTGTGAAACTAGGCTTCAAAGTTTCCGTCCTGAGTCTGTGTCCAGCACGCTGGCCTAAATGAACCTCATGCTCTCTGTATGCTCCTTGCTAAACCACCAGACTGTTCTTTTTCTCTCCATCTTGGCTGATGGTAATAGGGTTGAGTTTTAGGATTTAAGTGAACATATGCCATTTTTAAATTTATATTTAGGGGGGCGGATGTGGCTCAAATGGTTGGGCATCCGTCTGCCATATGGAGGGACCTGGGTTTGATCCCCGGGACCTCCTGATAAAATAAAAAATATATATATAAAAGGTGCATGGGCTGCCAGGCTCTGTGTGCTGGTGAGCCGCCAGGCCCCGGGAGCCATGCAGCAAGATGATGATGTAACAGGGGAAAGATAAGACGAGATGCTCCGAAAGCTCCCAGAACCAGGAACTGAGGTGGCGCAGGTGGCAGAACACCTCTCTCCTACGTCGGAGGTCTCCAGGATCGAATCCTGGTGAAGACTGGAGGAGGAGGATGGGAGGAGATGGCAGGAAACAGACACAGAGAATTGCCCAGCGAATGGACACAGAAAAACAGCAAAATGGGGAAGGGGGTGTTTAAAATGGATAAAGTAAATAAATAAATCTTTAAAAAAAAAAAATTTTTTTATATTTATATCCTTCTTTCCTCTCCTGTAATACCAATTTACTCATTCACTGTGGAACAAGGAAGGGGCTTTGGAGGAAGCCAGTGGTTGAGTTTACACCATGACGTTCATCGTCTTGTCTTAACTTCGCTACTTCCCTGATCTTTGGGTGCTCAGTCAGTTAGATAGAGGAAGGGGTTGAGGAGCAGCTGATTTCTTGAGCAACCCTGTGTGCTAGGACATAACTTTCACGATCACATCTACTAGTCACCACAGTGCTTCCGGGCAGGTCGTATCATAGCCATTTTAGAGATGAGGAAAGTGAGGCTCAGACGCCCAGTGGAGAGCTGGACTTAAGAGTCCAGGTCAGCCCAAATCCCAGCACCAAGCCTTCCTCCTGCATAGTCTTGCCTGAAATGGCCCCCTTGGGCTTGGAGACGGAGCTCTTGCATAATTTTGTTAAATTCTTCCCCCACAACACTGCCAGCTCGGGGCAAGGAGATCTGCCAGGGATTACCCAGGGAAGCAGTGCCCGTGCCGTGTCCAGGCCGTGTGACGGATGGGAGAACATCTCACGCCTCGGTGGGTCGCAGCAGGAGCCTGGCTGTGGGGATGGTGCAGGTGAGGGACGGGGCCAGGGGAGGCTTTTAGTGCAGCGTGGGCCTCACTGAGGAACATTCTAGAGGCAGGGCCAGCCGCCTTGTCCTGGCAGCCCCTGCACACGGCTGGCTCTCAGTTGGCGTTTGAGGATGAAGTAGAGGCCCCGTGATTGCCCAGTGGCGACTCACCAGCCCTGGGCTACAGCTGCAGCTCCAGGGTATGAAGCGCTAAGCACTTCAGCTGCCCAAGTGGACAGTAACATGAGACCAGGAGGAAGGCAGCCTGTAAACCCAGGCATTAATTCACCACCGTGCAGGTAGAAACCAGGAGAGCTGACCGGCCTCCCTCCGAGACACTGGACGGCGGAGATCTGCGTAGGAGCCAGGAATCCGCTCAGCCTTGCACACAGGTGTGGTCGAGCCACCTGGGCATCACCTGGGAGCTGGGGAGAAATGCAGGATCCTGGCCCCACCTGGGGGCTGAAGCGGAATGAGCTGCATGGTGACAGAGTCCCGTGTGAAAACACAGCGATGTTTTAGGGGTGCAGGTCTGAGGTAGATTTCACCAGCAGAGGAAGGAGGTGAGAAACGGTGTCAGAGGGTGAAAACGTCTGAGGTAAGCCCCACTTCCTGTTGCCGAATGCACAGCTTCCTTAGAAGAAAGACTCCTTTCGAGCAGCGCCTCAGCCTTCTCCTGTCCTGGCATTTTCAATGTCCTTGTCCCTTCCCGTGTTCTGGCTTCAGCCTTGAGATGGCTCCACCCCATGTGTCCTACGGGGACCCAGAGGCAGAGGGAGGGGGTGGGACCCTGGGAGGCTGGCTTGGCACCCTAGGACCAAGGCCAAGTCACTTATCCCCCCCGTCAGGTGACAAGTGAGAACCTGACCTCCCCCCATTCACCGAGCTCCGTGAGCCGGGAAGGGCTGGCGCGTTGGCAGGGCCGTGACCATCTCGTGCTGCCCAGGGAGGAGCAGGCACTGGAGCGGGGGGCATGCAGGCCTCGTGGGGGAGCCTTTGATGGCGCCCGGTTTTCCACTGGAGGTGAGACGGGTAAAAGGATACGGAAGGTACAGGCTTTCAAGACTTGGATATTTCTGAAGTAAAATATTAGGACACCAGTACCGTTCACACAAGGCACAGAGCAGCCCTCAAAAACAATACAAAAAGAAAAACAAGGCAGGACTTTCTACCTAGATGGTGCTGTAGCTGAAAGAGGAAAAGTCATGACCAGCCCCAAGCAGGCAGCAGCGCACCGGGGGCCCAAGCAGTATCTTAACAGCTAAGCAAGAGGGGAGCTGGAGAAGGAAGGCTGTGGCTGCTTCCTCTCCCGGAGCTGCTAGCCAAACGCCACACCTGCCACCCCAGGCCCTCAGCGAAGGGAGGTGACAGCCAGGCAGTGCCGGGCGAAGATGTGAGAGGGGAAGGCTGGGCCTGTGGCAGGAGGGCCCACTGAGGCCTCAAGAAAGGGGTCTGGCCTCTGGGGCTACGCGGGACCCTGGGAGGTGAGGCCGGGTGACTGCTCACATCTGCCACCACACGGCACCCAGGCCAGCTCCCCTGCCACCTGGCCCAGGTGGAGGATGGTATCCGCCCTCCCACAAGCCTTTGCCACCAGTGTTTTCTCATCTCCCACCAGACTAACAAAGAGGAGTCTCAGTAAGGCTCTCAAAGAGGCCTCCGTGTGGTTCTCCTTTTAGAGAGTGCCCCTATTTTCGGGGCCCTGCTGGGGAGTGCCTGGGAGTACTGGCCGTGGAGCAGGGAAGGCCCCTGGCATCCGTTCTACAGAGGAGCATGGAAGTGAGGCTGGTGCTGGAGCTGGGCTGGGGTCCCTGGCCTCTCGGCCTCTTGGACGGCAGGGCTGGGCAGGAGCCAGCTGTGCCGATGCTTCCCCACAGGCCGGTGGCCCTGATGTCCACAGACGGGCCCAGAGGAAGTAAGTGTTTTTCCTGAGGGAGGCCCGTGGCCCGGTGCATCCTGTGTGTGGCAGCCACAAGCTGGGGGTTTTCTCCCAGCCGCTGCACCTGCACTGCCCTCACCTGGGACTCTGGCCAGGCCAGTAAAGAGGCCCGAGGTGAGGGAAGTTAGGGACGCAGAAGCCAGCCACTCCCTGTGCCACCCACCTCCCGGGCCTCTTCTCTAGTGTGAAAAGCAAACTTTGGTTGCCATGGAAACAGGCTCTTACGCTCCCTCTTCAGTAGCCACCACTCCCCCCCCCCGCTCATGGTGGTTTCTGAACTGCATCTTTGAACCCTGAGAGGTGCTTCAGGGGACACCCAGAGATCTGATTCTATGTGTAAAATATGTCTTAACACCTTAAACACACACTCTCCTGTCATCCATAGGATGCAGCCCCCACCCCCCAACATGGTCACTCACCTGCAGGTGGGCCTCGGGGAGCCCTGCGCTTCTGGCCTCCTTTAGTGGAGACCATGCCAAGATTGTGAGGCAAGCTGCTGAAAACCACCTGCCACTCCCTGTCCAGGCCAGCCACCATCTCTCGCTCCTGCACAGCTAAGACCAGGCACCAGAACGAAGCAGAAGATGAGGCCACGGCTTGAAATTACCTCCTTATTGCAAATGCTGGGCTTTTCAAATTAATCCCATTGTTCATACTGACGTGATAATAAGTAAATGTTATAAAGTAAATGTTAATGAATTTAATTTCCTGCTGTATATAAACGATGGGATATGATTTAGATGGAAAGGGAGCGTTTCTATGCATTAAAAAAAAGAAAAAAAAATTGAGAGACTGCTATGATGAAGGGAGCTCCCAGGCTGGCCCCGGGCCGGGGTGGATGTAAGAGGCCGCAGTCGCAGGCTGGAAGAGGTGGGAGGAGTCCTGAGACTTCCTCAGGAAGACCCCGATGGAACACCTGAGGTCCTGGGACTGTGGGGAGAGACTTAGACAACTGGTGATTGTTAAGGTGTTATTGTAATTTTCTGTATCCATAAAAACTATGCAAATAAGAAATTAACTCCACAGAGTTGGGCGAAATAAGAGCCAAAAGGCACACACTGAACAGTGATCTGACCAGGACTCTACTTCCCCAGGCGTCTGGGGCAGGAGGTGCCTGCGGAGGGGGCTGCCCAGGGTTGCCAGGTGCCCCAAGTGACCAAGAGAAGTGGAGATGGAGATTTTCATGATAAGCATTTCCTTATTTGTAAGTTTTGCACATAGTGTGAAAAGATTCGTTGCAGGCGGAACAAAACCCGTCTGGGGGGCTAGATGCAGCCAGCGGGCCCTCAGTTTGCGGCCCTGCCCTGGCCCTCGAAGCCCGCGCTCTCAAGGTGCCAGCAGCCCCCGGGGTGCTTGGCGCTGTCGGGCAGGAGGAAGTCAGGGCTGAGGCCGGGAGTGCGCCGAGGCTGCCCGGGGCGGGCAGCTGCTTCCTCCCGAAACCCCCGGGAGCCAGCCCGGTCTCCTGCCAACAGTCGCCGCCGCTCCTCCCAGCTGGGCACGGCTCCCATTTTGCAAAAACAAACCCCTGCGGTGCAGGTGGCGGCCCGCGGCAGGGACGCGAGGGCTGGCGGCCGCCGCGGCGCCCCCGCGCCCCCTTGTGGCCGAGCGGGGAGGACGCCGCCCGTCGTCCCGTGGGGAAGGGAATTCCTCTGACTCCAGGGCGCGGCTGGGAAGCACCAACGTGCACGTTTTATTTGGGCCTCAGGTGCACAGGTTAATCATAGCCCTTGTTTCATGATTGCATTCCACCATTGGCCCATGCATGGCTACTTCCCTTTCTCTTCCTAGTCATTTTTTATAATGTAGTCAGCACTGAAGCTGGGATCACAACCACCCCTTACCTTTAACTATATGCTTCCCCTTTCTGACTCCCACCCCGCTCCCCTACCAAGGTCACCTCCTGAATGTCCCTTCATCACATCTTTGCTTTTCTTTTGTATGGTTCTTTTATAGCTGTATGGATTCCTAAAAAGTGCATATAATTATGGTGGTTGTTTATAAAGATATTTAAAAAAATGATACCACAGTGTATTTAATCTTTTGGGACTTTATTCATTTAATGTTATATTGCTTTAAGAAAACCCTCTTTGGGAAGCGGCTGTGGCTCAATCAGTAGGGCTCCCGTTTACCATATGGGAGGCCCCGGGTTCAGTTCCCGGGGCCTCCTGGTGAAGGCAAGCCCGCCTGCATGGCGTGGTTAGCTGACCTAGCGAGCACAAGCAGCAAGGGGGGGATAAATGAATAAATAAATAAAATCTTTAAAAAAAAAAAAAAAAAAAGAAAACCCTCTTTACGCAACACTTTGGATTCTCGTGGCCTCACCTATCTCTTGATCCAGCCACGGCTGCAGGGCCAGCTCTGCAGAAGCTGTGACCAATTTCATGTCAGTGTAACCAGTGCTTCAGGCCCTGTTTTACACCTCTCACCTGTCACCCAGGGGCTTCCCTGTGGACACTGGCACATGACCTGCTCAGCACCCACACACATTCACCCTGCAATTGCAGGGAGCCCACGCCCAGAGGGGCGATATGGACCAATGGGACAAGGAATCTGTGGGTCCACTCTTCCTCCTTTTTTCCCTGGGACAGAACCTCCTGAGTTCTATTTTGTACAGCTTCTCAGAGGACAGTCCCGTGGGTGAGTGGCCAACTCAGTAACTTATCCTCACATTGGTATTCTCTCCTTACCTGCTTCACTCCCGAAACAGATGGTTCAGCTGGATATGTGGATACATAGCAGAAATGCGGGACAACTGCACTAATAGCCTCACTTGGAGGTGGCCAATTTAGTAATGAAGAGACATACCCCCAATGGCAACGCTCTGGGCAGTACACCTGGTGGTCCTCTTTGGTGAGGTGGCCCAAGGAAAGTATGTATAACATGGTGAATCCTACTGTGGATTATGGACTATAGTTAATAGTGCAAGTATTAGAATGTTCTTTCATGAATTATAACAAATGTATGACACCAATACAAGGTGTAAATATTAGGGTACTGTATGGGAAAAACACACCTAATGTAAACTATGAATTATAATATTACTATTTTAACAATCTTTCATCAATTGTAGAAAAGGTAACTACTGTTAAAAAAAATAGTACAGGGGAAGCGGCTGTGGCTCAATCAGTGGGGCTCCCGTTTACTATATAGGGGGCCCCGGGTTCAGTTCCTGGGGCCTCCTGGTGGGGGCAGGCCCGCCCGCATGGCGTGGTTGGCTGACCCGGCGAGCGCAAGCAGCAAGGGGGGGATAAATGAATAAATAAATAAAATCTAAAAAAAAAAATAGTACAGGGAAGCGGCTGTGGCTCAATCAGTAGGGCTCCCGTTTACCATATGGGAGGCCCCGGGTTCGGTTCCCGGGGCCTCCTGGTGAAGGCAAGCCCGCCCGCACGGCGTGGTTAGCTGACCCAGCGAGCACAAGCAGCAAGGGGGGGGATAAATGAATAAATAAATAAAATCTTTAAAAAAAAAAAAATAGTACAATTACAAAAGAGTGCTGTCATCAGTTGTAACATATGTTCTGATGCAAAGTGATGGTGGTGGGGTGGTGCATGGCAATCCTGTGTTTTATGCATGATTGTTCTGTAAACCTATACCTTCTCTAATAAATTCTTTTAAAAAGTAAAAAAAAAAAAAAAAAAAAAAAAAAAAAAGACTCATGGGGAGGATGGGAGGATGGTGATGGACTGACAGGCTGAATGCTCTCACAAAAACAACAGAGAAAAAGCCAGAAGTTGTCCAAGGGACCTGCTTTGGGGGTCAGCAGACCAGGAGAGTGCTATACAACTCCCAGGAGAGTGAGGGACAGACAGATGAAGAAGCCGAAATGACAAATGTGAGTTACCAAGCCCCCACGGCAGCTGGGAAGGGCTCCCTTCCCCCACCCCCAAGATATTAAGCTGGGATAAAACAGCAGTGGGCTCACAGCAGCCCACTGAGGGGAACAGACATCTTCCTCCCTGTCAGCTGTTTCAAGGGAAAAGGGAAGGCTTGTCAGGGTGCTTTTCTTCAGTGAATTCAGCCAGTAGAGCCAGCTTTGAATCGCCAATCTGGAGATTCAACACAGGAATACAGGAAGGTGTGTTGACTAGCACTATCTGCTGGACAGTCTGGAAATTGCAAGGACAAAAACTGTTCATGCTCTCTGTATCCAACCCCTGGGAGAAAATCTGTGCCCTGCTAGTGAGTCCCTGGCTCAATTTTGAAAACTTAAGCTGGGAAATTTAAAAAACTGAGAATAAGTTGAACCAAATATCAAAGAAGAGCTGTGGGAGGAAAAATAGGCAAGAGGGAGAAATTAGCCATCAGAGTAAATTCACCAACATATTCAGATGCCTAGAAATCCGCAAAAAATTACAAGCCATACTAGGAAACAGGAAGAGATGGCCATCCAAAAGAACAAACCAAATATGCTGAAGAGATACAGGATTTAATACAATTAATCGGTGATAATCACACAATTCTCCTAAATCACATCAAAGAATTTAAAGAAAATATGACTAAAGAAATAAAGGATATTAAGAAGACACTGAGTGAGCATAAAGAACAATTTGAAAGCCTGTAAAGAAAAGTTACAGACCTTATGGGAATGAAAGACACAAAGGAAGAGATTAAAAATACATTAGAGGCACATAAGAGCAGATTTAAATTGCTTGAAGGCAGAATTAGTGATTTCAAAGACAGAACATCTGAAATGGGAAAGACAGAAGAACAGAAAGAGAAGAAAATGGAAAAAAATAGAACAGAGTCTCAGGTAATTGAATGACAACACAAAACACACAAACATTTGCATTATTGGTATCCCAGAAGGAGAAGAGAATGGAAAAGGGGCAGAAAGAATATATGAGGAAATAATGACCAAAAACTTGCCAACCCTTATGAAGGACAATGCACCCCAAACAGAATAAATCTGAATACAGCTTCCCCAATACACCTACTATTCAGAATGACAAATATCAGAGATAGAGGATTCTAAAAGTAGCAAGAGAGAAGCAAAGCATCACATACAAGGAAAACTTGATAAGATTAAGTGCTGACCTTTCATCAGAGACCATGGAGGAGAGGAGAAAGTGGTATGATATATTTAAAGTAATGAAAGAGAAAAACTGCCAGCCAAGAATTCTGTATCCAGCAAAGCTGTCCTTCAAAAATGAGGGTAAGTTCAAAATCGTCACAGACAAACAAAAACTGATAGAATATGTTACCAAAAGACCAGATTTGCAAGAGATACTAAAGGGGGTGCTGCAGCCTGAAAGGAAAAAACAAGGGCGAGAGATCTGGAGAAGAGTTTAGAAATGAAGACTATTAGGAAGGATATATTAAAGGATAAGAAGACAGACAATAGAACAGTATGACAACAGAGAGCCAAAGGACAAAATGAATGAAGTAATGCCTTTACAGTAATAACACTCAACATTAATGGATTGAACTCCCCAATCAAAAGACACAGACTGATAGAATAGATAAAACAATATGAGCCGGGGAAATGGATGTGGCTCAAGAGGTTCGGCGTCCGTCTACCATATGGAGAGACCGGGGTTCAATCCCCGGTACCTCCCGGTAAAAAAAAAAAAAAAGTGAAAACAATATGAGCCATCTATATTTTATCTTACAAAAGACCCACCTCAGATGTATGGACACAACCAGGTTAAAAGTGAAAGGTTGTAGTCTTTAGTTCATTGGTCTCACCAGGACAACTAACAAGGTGATGATGATGGACAACACCCACCCCAAGGAACAGAGAGAGTCTGCAACTACAAGCAAGAGAATCCCATCCATCTGCCCCATGGGATCTAAGCCCCCTCTCAATTAGAGGCAGAGTGGGCATCACCATCCCAAAATCCTCAAGATTGGGGAATGAACAATGGACTAAAGTAGAACTGTTATTATTCTACTATAGACTTATTGTTATTCTAGCAATGGAAGAGCTTTTATCATTGATGTAGAGGTAGTGGCCACCAGAGGTTCTGAGGGGAAGGAGAGGGAAAAATAGGTGTAATATGGGGGGCATTTTCAGGACATTGGAATTGTCCTGCATGATACTGCAACGACAGATACAGACCATTATATATTTTGTCATAACTTACAAAATTGTGCAGGACAGAGTGTAAACTATAATGTAAACTATAATCCACAGTTAGTGGCAATGCTTCAATATGTGTTCATCAATTGTAACAAATGTATCACACTAATGAAGGCTGTCGTTAATGTTGGAAAGTTTGGGAGGGGGAGGGAGGGGGGCATATGGGAATCCCATATATTTTTATGTAACATTTATATAACCAAAAGTTTCTTTAAAATAAATAAAGAAAAAAATAAAATGAAAACAAAAAGTGAAAGGCTGAAAAAAGGTATTCCATGCAAATAGTAACCAAAAAAGTGCTGGAGTAGACCAGATAAATGTAAAATAACATAATGTAGGAACAATTTTTAGCGCAACTGGCAAATTGTTCCTCTGATCAGAACTCTGTAATTTTTTTCATACAAAATAAACACTTGCTTTTTATTAAAAAAAGAAAAAAGACTCATGGATAGTGGTGAATGGCTTGGTTGGTTTTTCAGGGGTCTGAAAATAGAAAAACCAGAAGATTGGGGGCAGGGACCACTGAGGTAGAGGCATGTAGGTAAACCTGTGGGAGTGGGCATAAGCTTTGAACTGCATGTTAACATCCACAAGGGAACATTTGCCAAGGAAGAGGCACTAAACAGCCAGGCCAGAACGACTCAGTCAGTTGACATGAGCCAGCTTCAGTCACTGGTCTCCAAAGGCTGGCACCACGGGCACACTAATCGGATACCCGTGGTAGCAGGGATCGAGGCTCTGCACAGACTAAACAGCAAGGCTGATCTGGTCACGGCCACTGCTGAGTGGCAAACCTGCCTGTGGGGGGCTGAATAATGGACTTTGCAGGAATGATCAAGGTAAGGATCTTGACATGGGAAGATTATCCTGGATTATCCAAGTGGGTCTGAAATAATCAAAATGGCCCTTATAAGGGGAAGGCAGGGGAAGAGTGAGTCATAGGAGATGGGATGACAGAAACAAGGGGCTGGAGTGATGCGAGGCAAGGGCCATAAGCCAAGGAATGCAGTCAGCCTCGAGAAGCTGAAAAGCTAAGGGAGCAGATGCCTCCAGAAGGAGTGCTGTCCTGCCAACACTTTGATTTTCGACTTTTGACCTCCAGAACTGCAAGAGAATAATTAGTGTTGTTTTTTAAGCTGCTAAATTTGTGGGAATTTGTTACAGCAGCAATAAGAAACGACTACAGTGTCAGGAACAGAAACCAACACTGAGTCCCTGATAGGGCACCATCCCTCAAGGAGACCCTCCAACACCCAATAAGCAAGATGACTGTTCAACCCCTTCCACAGTGGAAGGGACAATGACCCATTCTACAAGGAATAGACACTTATTCTGGTAAGGGGTTTGTCTTTCCTGCCTGCAGGGCCTCATCCAGCACCACTCTACAAGGGCTTAAAAGTTTATTCCGTCAGGCATGTGATTGCCATAACATTAGCATCACATCAGGGGACCCATTTGGCAGCCAAGGGTAGGCAGCAGTGGGCATGTAACCAGGAATCCACTGGTCCTAATACATTCTGTGCCACCCAGAAGCTGCTGGCCAAAGAGAGATGGACTGGCCTGTTGCAGCAGCAACTGAGGCACCAGCTGAGAGACAACCCCTCCAGGGTGCTGTGTACATGCTAAATCCAGGACCACCATATGGTGCTGTGTCCTAGAGGGTAGAATACATGGGTTTGGGAACCAAGGGGTGGAGGCAGGGATGGCCCTGCCTTCCAGCACTCCCAGCAGCCTATCTGCCCCTGAAACTCTGGGCTCTGTGGGTGTGGAGGTCCTGATTTCCAAAGGGAGAAGAGTTCCATCAGGGAACACAGCAGGAGCCAAATTAAACTTGAAGTTCCAGTCACCAATTGGGCTGAGGCTCCTGTTGCCGAGACTAGCAGGCAAGGGGGCGAGTCACCATTCTTTAGGGGTTGCTGACCGTGGTCATCTGAAGGACGTAGGGCTGCTGTTTACACAATGGGGAGAGGGAGGAGCACACTCGGCACTCGGATGACGCACTTGTGGGCCTCTTAGTACTGCCTTGTCCAATTTTGGTGGTAAACAGACAATTACAACAGCCACACCTGACAAAGGCCTGGTAAACAGGGCATCGGCCCGCACACCACCAGGTAAGCCACCTAGATCCAACAGAGGTGCTAGCTGTGGGTGAGGAGAATCTAGAGAGCAGGGGAAAGGCGAGATTAGCAGCTGCAGACTTGGGAACAGCTGCAGCCACAAGGCTCTAGCTCATTCCACTAACCTCTCTCATTTCCCCTGGGAAAAAGAAGCCCACCAGAGTCCTGGAGGAGCTGCTCTCCGAACTGTGCAGCAGTGTAAGGGGTGGGCCACCGTCGATGGAGTGCTGCACCCCCCAGATTCCACCCTCAAGATTCTCCCAGCTGCGGGGAAGGTGGTCAGCTGACAGCTCAGCGTCAGCCTCTCTGGACACTGTTGTGGCTGAAGACAGTGGACTTGCCCAAGGTCCTTCCTATTTCCCAGGGCAGCCCATGTGCAATGTCTGATGGCCCTGATAAACTTCCTGCATGCTAGTCTCTGCCTCAGGATCTGCTTCCCAGGGACCCTAACCTGCCACGCCGCTGCTCCTTGGGATCTGCCAAGGTGTGTGGTCCAGGTCCTAGTGTCCCCTAGCCCAGGGGTCAGTAGGACCCAGCGTGACCTCAGGGGTATCAGCTCTAGGCCCCAGTGGGGTGGGTGGGGAAGAAAGTCTTCAGCCACTACAATTCTCAAACAAGCAGTCGTTTGAACAGGAGGTAGATTGGAACAAGGGAACAAAATGAAAACCTGGGTAATGAGGCCACTGAATGTCAGACAAAAGGCAGCCTAGGAAAAAACCCTGCACAAACATATATACTAATGGCTAAAAGCCAGAGGACTGATAGAAATAAAGGGACAGGCAGAGCTAGACTAGCTTGGGGCTGGCAGGGTGCTCAGAAGAGCAGACGAGCTGATGCAGGAACGTGAGTGGATTTGGCTGCTCCTATGGTGCAAAGACCTAAGTTTGAGCTGATATAGTTCAGCCTGGAACAGATTATGGCAGTGGGACAAGCAGGGGCAAGAATTAAGCACTTCACACCCACCCAGGAGGCCCCCAAATATTCCTGAGCCAACTAACTAGATGCTGGCTGTAGTTTGGGTGTTTTGGCTTGGACTATGCTTGCCCTCCATGGATGTAGTCGCTGTGACCCCTGGTGGTAGTTATATAAGGTTCAACCAGATGCATAGCCAAGGATGGCCATTACCATAAAGCTTGGCGAGCCTAACAATGAAGACAATGCCTGTTCCTGGGAAAAGAAAAAGGACTTGATCTTTTCACGTAAGGTTTCCTACAGGCAGGGGCACTCTGCAAAGCTTCCCTTAAGTTTAACATAGTACTTCTCTACTGTTTTACCATGCTGCTGGTTTAATGAAGGTCTCGCCTACAAAATGGGCCACGTGACAAGAAAGCAGCGATGATGAAAGTGAGTAGGGCCTCTGGAATGCTACAACCATCTAGTGACGGTAAACACCTGATAGCTCCTAGCAGTCAGCACTCTGTACAACTGGCTGAACTTCAGATGGGCCTTCTGACCATGGAGTTCGCCACCCCAAGATTTACTGAACTGTGTATCTGTACACAGGCTCATGGGCTGTCTTTACTGGCCTAGCTGTATGGTCAGGCCTTTGGGCCACCAAGGATGACTAATAAAGACATATTGGATCCCTCCTCTCCCCATGGAAACATATATTTAATCACAAACTCAGTATTTTTCTAGAGAAAGGCATTTAGACTGAAAACGTCCACCAAATAGACGGGGCATCATCTCTACTGCAGACCAAAGGAGCTGTGCCCACCTCCACGATGGGCACTGCAATCACCATAAATGATTGGTATGCCCACTCTTCACCATAAAGGATTTGATAAGCCACTCATAACACCAAGTACTGTATTTTTTGCTAACTGTAACAGTCTTCAGTGATGAATTCTACAGGGCCAGCCGGTCTTTCATCTATTTACAAGTTGCACAAAGTGACGTTCCCGTCTACTTACCTGAGCTCCTAGGCACTCAAGGGCTTTTGCACCGGCTTTGGCCTCAACAGATAAACAGACGGATGGTTCATTTTGCTCAGATCTTTGTGGACAAACTTGTACACTTACTTGTCTTGGGTGGTTCTGCAACTACCCACTCTACTCCCTGTCTTCTTAAAACAAAATGGTACCTCCTAGGTCCAGAAAAAGGACAATCTGGCTCATCTCTAGGGGGCGGATAACATATCTTAACTGATCAGGTGTGAACATGTCTGAGCCCAGGAAGTACATAGTTATCAAGGGAAGATGAATATGGACAAATGTTCTTCTCCTTCTCTTCCAGGCAGTAAGTCCTCATGATGTTGACTCTGTCATCCCCACCAAACCAAGCTGCAGAACCCCCAGGGCCAGGGGGTGTATTAAGACAAATTTGGATGGCCCTGGAGGTGTGTTTCCTGCCTGGTTTTGGTAACACCGAAGAGCTAAGTTAGCACCATGGAAGAATATATTACATCTGGCCTGTGAGCTCTTGAGGGTCCCCTTGTCTAATAAGGCCAACTCCCCTACTCGGGCACTTCCATTTTTACATAACTGGATAATTAACTCTGTTGCCCACTCCAATTTCCCTACAAACATGTGGAGCACTATGGGGCCGGGTCCCTCTAAACAGTGATCCGTTTATGTCCAGCATAAATTGTGGGATAAAGAGAGCTTAGGAAACTGTGCACACTCAACTTTTAATTTGCTCATTAAAATAAGCCTTATTTTATATCTGTATGATATCTGTGTCATATTAAATTGAACAGCTTTCCCTGTAAGTAGAGAATGTCCATATTCCATTGGGAAAAGGTCTATGTCCCTGTTAACTCACACTTGAGTAAAAATATTCTTTAATCAGAGAATGCCCATCAATGGCAGAGGCTATCACTCTTAATTTTGAGGTCACACACTCAAGGAAGTAGATAAATGGGTGGGACGGAAGACTGAGACACTAATGACCACAACTCTTCATCCCTCCTTCTACCAGGCCTGTTGCCCAGTAATTTTGTAGTACCTTCTTACTGACTCTGGATTTGAGAATTCTAGCAAACGAGATAAAACAGAGAAAAGCACTTACCCTTTGGGGTTTGTCCCTCTTGGCCTTTGCCTCTGCCATGAGAACATGCCCAGGCTGGCCTGCTGCGGGTATGAGAGACATGTGGAGGAGGATCAGTTCCCCCAGCTAACAATAAGCTACCCAGAAGCGTGAGCTCCCAGCCAAGAGCAGGCCTATGCCAAGATGTGCAAGCAAGCCCTGCCAAGGCCAGAGGTGGTATGCAGCCCAAATCATGATCCACAGACTCACAAACTAATAAATGGTTTTGGTTTTAAGCTATTTAGTTTTGGGGGTGACTTAGAAGGCACCATTCTATGTGGCAATATATGCCAAGGTGCCAAGGGTGGTTTAAAACTGCTCAGGATTTTCATGCATGCCACCTATTCCATAGAGGCTAGTTTTATTAAGAGTTAGTTTCTTTCTGTTGCCCATGTAGATTTTAGTTTAATCTGATTTGAGTATGGTATAAGGGCAGGAGCCATGGGTTGACATTATTTTGTTCAGTGCCAATGGCAAGTCCCAACCTGCTTCTGGTGGAACAATCTTTCTGCAGGTGCTGAAAGCTCTAAACACAGCTGAGAGGAAGAGGTGAGCAGGTGGCTGGGCAAGGGACCCAGATGCTGCACAGGTGGTTGAGTCAGAATCTAAGGATCAAATAAAAAGTGCTAAGTGACTGGAAACCTAGAGCTCATAATCCTAAATGTTAAAGCAGAACCAACATGAGGAAGTAAATCCAATAAACATGCAAATTAGCATAGAAAGAATTTAAGTTCTCAACAGAACAATCTGAAAAGAAAATGTAATAAATGAAGTTAAAAAATTCAATGGGAGAACGACTGTAGCTCAAGCGGTTGAGCTCCTGCTTCCCATATTCGAGGTCTGTTTTTGGCCATTACCTCCTAAAAACAAAGAAACATACAAATGAAAAAACCAACTCTCATTGGGGAGCAGATGTAGCTCAGTGGTTGATCACCTGCTTCCCGTGTACAAGGTCCTGGGTTCAATCCTCAGTACCTCCTAAAAACATAAAAACCTCAATGGACTGGGCATCCTGCCCCAATCAAACAGCAGAATGAGATGCTTCAGGGCTCCATCCCACAACAGAAGCTTTGAACAACCAGCAAGAACTGACAGAAACACCTTTCTCAAAACTCCAGAAAACAGTTAAAGGACTGCAGTAACAGGTCAAGAGCCGAATCAAGAAAAGGGCGTCTAAAAAGCTGTATGTAGTGTTACAGCTCTTTTAGAATTTGTCTAGCCATATGAGCTCCTGGTGCCCTGGCTGACCCCTCCCTCAACCCTTGCAGGCTGTGCACAGAGCCGGCTCATGATCCCGGTGAGCATCCCCGGTTCTGGTCCCGAGGGAGAATAACCTTCATGCACATACTTGGAGCATGTTTGTCTGGCACTATCTGTCTGGTGGTGGCCTGAGGGACTTGTGGCCCCAGAACTTGCCCTGCGTGGAGAAGTCAGCTCAGAGAGATCTCCTACAGAACCACCCCCCCACCCCCCACCCCCCTCCCACAGTGCAGTCAAGTCATGCTGCCTGAGGCAAGGGACTGTAAGCTGTGAGGACATATAGCACAGTGCCTGGAAACAGGAGGAAACTGTTTCCTAGGGAGAGGGGGCATTTGTAACCATATCAATGAGGAAATTCCTAAGGCTGCACCTGCATGCCCAAGATAAGCCTGTACAGAAAGGTCAGGGCAGGCCCTATGCTTTGGCCTGGAGCTATACTCTAAACCCATTGTATGCATAAGCTCCAAAAGAGAGCACTTGGACAGATCAATCTGTCAAGACTGGGAGAGGCCTGTTTCCTTTTTTTGTTGTTGTTTTTGTTAGCTCCTGGCCTTCAAGGAAAGCTCTGTCATAACACTAGCTGAATACAAGCTTAATGAACAGACACCTCAAAATCCAGTAAAAACACATAAAATATCAAAAGTTCTAGTTTCAACAAAAGGTTATAAAACAGAGAAAGAAGCAGGAAGCAATGGCCCAAGCGAAGCAGAGGATTAAATCATTAGAAACTATCAACTAGGAGGACCAGACCCGGGACATACCAGACAAAGACAACATCATTTTATAATCAAACTGTTGAATGCCAACAAAAAAAGAGAGAATTCTCAGAGCCACAAGACAAGCAACATGTCACATACAAGGGAATTTCAGCAAGATTAAGATTTCTCAGGAAACCATGGAAGCAAGACAGCAGTGAGATGAAATATTTAAAGTGCTGAAAGCAAACAATTGCCACCCAAGAATTCTATATCTAGCAAAACTGTCTTTCAAAAATGAGGGAGAGGGAAGCGGCTATGGCTCAATTGGTTGGGCTACTGTTTACCATATGGGAGGCCCCAGGTTCGATTCCCAGGGCCTCCTGGTAAAGGCAAGCCGGCCTGAGCTGACAGCCCACATGGTGTGGTGGGCTGGCACAGCAAGATGACACGACAAAGGGAGGTAAGCAGACACAGAAAAACGCAAAGCAAATGGACACAGCGAGCACAAGCAGCAAGGGGGGGAGGGGAGTAAATAAATTTAAAAAATAAAATCTAAAAGAAAGAAGGAAGAAAATGTTTTTTTTTTTTTTTAATGAGGAGAAATTAAGATAAATAACAGCTCATCATCACTAGACCATCCCTACAAGAGATGCTAAAGAGAGTTCTAAAGGTTGAAAGGAAAGGACATTAGACAACAGATCAAAACCACATGAAGAAATAAGGATCAAAGCCACATGAAGAAATAAGGATCTCCACTAAGGGTAACTACATGGCAAATATAAATGTTAGTAATAGTGTGTTGATAGTTTGTAACTCCACTTTTACTTCCTTATAGGATCTAAAAAGTGCATAAAATGTAATAATGATAAGTGGTTTTGGACTCAATGTATAAACATGCAAATTATGACAAGAACTACATAAAGATGGGAGGACAGAGGAGAACAGGAACATAGTTTGTGTACAGCACTGAAGTTAAGTTGGTGTCAAAGCAAATAAGAGTGTAATAGATTTAGGATGATAAATTTAAGCCCCATGGTAACTACAACGGAAATGTCAGAGAATATGTAAGCTCGCAGAGACAGAAGTTAGAGAACAGGTAGCAAAGGGCAGCGGGGTGGGGGAGGATGTGCTGGAGAATTAATGTTTAGGGAGATAGGAAAGTTTCGGTAATGGTGAGGGTGCCACAACACTGTAAATATGAGTGTGATCCCACTGGACCAAATATGTTTGGGAATGGCTGAGATTGGAATATATGTTCCCAAAATTTAAAATACAATACAGAGACAATGACAATTAAATGCAATCTATGATTCTGGATAGGATTTAGTATGGGAGGAGAAGGGACCCAAAAGGACATTTTTGGGACATAAGAAAAACCTGGAACAGAGAGTGTTAGCTTTATATCAATGCTAAATTTCTTGAACTTGATTCCCGCACTTAAGGTGGTTACATAAGGGAATAACCTTGTTCTTAGGAAACGTACATGGCGGCATTAAGTGTTCAAGACGCGTGATATGGGAAGCGGCTGTGGCTCAATCAGTAGGGCTCCCGTTTACCATATGGGAGGCCCCGGGTTCAGTTCCCGGGGCCTCCTGGTGAAGGCAAGCCCGCCCGCACGGCGTGGTTAGCTGACCCAGCAAGCACAAGCAGCAAGGGGGGGATAAATGAATAAATAAATAAAATTAAAAAAAAAAAAAAAAAAAAAGACGCGTGATATACACATCCTACACCCAAGTGTTCAGAAAATGGATTGCTAAATGGATAGAAAGACAGATGAATAGAGGGATTGATAAATTGACGGATACACAGAATGATATGGTGCATGTAGCAAAATAAGAAAATTGGTGGATATAAGTATCAGGGGGATGGGGTTGTTTGGAGTTCTCTGTATGGGGTTTGTATTATTTTTGGAACTGTCATACGTTTGAAAGTATTTTAAAATTAAAAGTTTAACAAAACACAACTCAGTGGACTGGCTAAACAGCAGTTTGGACAGAGTTAAAATTCATTGAATAGGTCAAATAAAGCTTAAGAAAAAATTAGTGTTTGAGGCTACCATCAAGAGTGATGAGATAAGGAGATAAGGACAAGAGAGATAAGGAGAAAACATTAGATATGTTAATATGCCAAGAACTCTAAAATGAAGAAGAAAAAACTCAACATTGAAAAAATATATATAAACAACAGAAGTGTGAAACCATAAAAGGTCAATAAACAAAAAGATAATCAGGCTGGTAATATGAGGAATGAAAATAAAATGAGATAGCACTTCAGTCCCAGACAAATAGGCAAAAATGTTCAGTTGAACTGATGTTAAATGCAGGTCAACAGTGGGGAAACAATCACTTTCATACTCTGATGGGAATATAAACTGGTATTACCACTTTGGAGACCCATCTGGAAATATTTTGGCCATGTTCACACTGCACATTCCCTTCAACCCAACAATTTTATTTCTAAATGCACACCCAATATATAAGCTCTTGTGCACAGGAAGAAATGTTCAAGTAAGTTTGTTCATTATAATATTGCTTGAAATGGTCAAAAGCGAAAACCACATTAAAATTTTTCTATCAACTAGGAAATGATAAATTGTGGCATACCCATACAACGCAATACCATATAGGGCTTAAAATGAATGAACTAGAATTACATGTAAACAGGTATATTTCAAAAAGTATTCACTGAGAAAAGCAAGCTATGAAATATCCAGCACAAAAACCGTGTCATACATTATTTATGGATACATCTGTATATATAGTAGAGACAATAAAAACATTTTAAGGATAGCCACCAAATTCAAGATAGTGTTTACCTTTGGAAAATGAAGAGTGAAATCAGAGGTGGTAGTACTTGAAAAGTGTAACTTTTTATTTGTTAAACAAGGGAACCTCAAAAGAAAAACAGGGGAAGCAGATGTGGCTCAGGCAACTGAGCCTACCACATGGGAGGTCCCTGGTTCAGTTCCTGGTGCCTCCTAAAGACAGCGAGCTGGCATGATGGGCAGGCATGGCAAGCCGATGCAACAAGATGACACAACAAGAGACAAGAAGAAAAAATATGACACACAACAAAGCAGGGAGCAGAGATTCCTGGTGCCTCCTAAAAAAGACAGCGAACTGGCGCAACGGGCAGACGCAGCGAGCTGATGCAACAAGATGACGGAACAAGAAACACAGGGAGGAAAAGCATAATGAGAGACACAACGAAAGCAGGGAGCAGAGGTGGCTCAAGTGATTAGGCATCTCCCTTCCACATCAGAGGTCCCGGGTTCGGCTCCCGGTGCCTCCTAAAGAAACAAGGAAGACCAACAGAAACAGCAAGTGCAAACACTGAGGGTGGGGAAAAAGAAATAAATCTTTAAAATAAAAAAAAAGCATATAACAAAATGTTTCAATCTACCAAATCTGAGTGGTGTCTACAACAGGTTTTATTATACTCTGTACTTCCTATGCTTCAAAAATTAAAAGTAGGCCCTGGTCACTGAGCTGCCACCAAGGACTCAGCAGCCTCAGGAGCCCCCTGGCTTGCCTGACACTCTGTCCCTGCCCCACCCGCCTTCTCCCACCACCGCTTTCCACAGGCCATTTCCACCCAACAAAAGGAATCCTATCCTATGTCCACTATCTCAGAACCTCCACTCTTTCGACCCTTTTGCTGACACAACTAAGGGTGAAGACCTGCTTCCTGCTGGGACTGAGGGTTATATCCATACAAGAATGCAACAGACATGGCAAGAAGAATCCCACCACCGTCCAAGGGATCACTGATGATTAAGAGAAAAAGAAACTCGCGAAGGCGTTTAAGAAATGTGCCTGCAATGGTACAGTAATGGAGTACCCGGTACATGGAGAAGCGATTCAGCTACACGGTGACCAGTGCAAGAACATATGCCAGTTCCGTGTAGGGACTAGCCTAAGGACGACCACTAAAGGGTCATGTATTTTTTTTTTTTATTTATCCCCCCTTGCTGCTTGTGCTCATTGTGTCCATTGCTGTGCATTTTTCGTGTCTGCTTGTCTCCCTTTGTTGAGTCATCTTGTTGCGCCAGCTCGCTCTCCGTGCCGTGCAGACCAGTTTGCCTTCACCAGGAGGCCCTGGGAATTGAACCCAGGGCCTCCAATATGGTAAATGGGAGCCCAGCCAACTGAGCCACAGCCACTTCCCAAAGGGTCATGTATTTTTTTTTTTTTTTAAGATTTTATTTATTCATTTATTCCCCCCTTGCTGCTTGTGCTCGCTGGGTCGGCTAACCACACTGCACGGGCGGGCTTGCCTTCACCAGGAAGCCACGGGAACCGAACCCGGGGCCTCCCATATGGTAAACAGGAGCCCTACTGATTGAGCCACAGCCGCTTCCCAAGGGTCATGTATTTTAAGTGCTTATGGCTCACTGTGAGGATATCCTTGCAATAAGTAGAAAATTTCCCTTCTGACCCTTATCACAAGTTTGAAAACCTCGCAGCTTGAATAATGTAACCATTTGGGATCTGCTTTTAACTTGAACTAGTGTCACTTCTTCATGTAATAAACTGAAAAGAGCCAGGCTGTCTAGTCTTGAAGTCCCTCATTTAAACAAGCAGTAGGCACCTGAAACAAGGTGCTAACTAACAGTGATCTTTCAGCCATGCCCAGAGCCCCAAGACCACAGACGGTATTATTGGCCAGAAGCTCCTTGACCTGCCCTGTTGTTCTCGGCCCTGAGAGAATGTCACCACCTGACCAGCCCTGGGTGGAGCTGAGAAGAGATGGGGTAAGGCAGCCACAGCAGTGGTACCACGAGAAGAGACTTTTAGTAGCAAAAGAAAGACCCCCTGGTGTCTCCAAGTTGAAAAGGTGGGCAGAGCTTAAAGAGGCCACCTTCCCTCTTGTGAGGTGATGCCACCGAGGTCTTTGCCCTTTTGATCAGACATAATATCCTAGCTAAGGGTTGTCCAAAAGAAGAGCCACCAGAAGCAAGGTCAGCCTTCCATCTAAATTCTGGACAAGGGAACACATTTCAAACTGATGTATTGGTCACACAGCTAGCTGTAGAGCTTACATTTTATTAGCAACAGCTGCCCAATGCCATGTGCTATAACAAAACTGGTTGTTTTTCTTCCCCCTCAGTTTTAATGTTATGTAATTTAAACTCTTATTTAAATGAAACTTGTTTTCAGAAACACCTGACTGAAAAATAATACAAATTAAAAATAAAAGCAGCCAAATACAAAGGTATCTGAGGAAAAACAATACTTTCCACCTTTTATTAAACCAATTTTCTGATACACATTACATGTAGAATTAAAATTTAGTCTAAAAAGGGGTTGGATGTAGCTCAACTGGTTGGGCGCCCGTCTCCCATATGGAAGGACCTAGGTTCGATCCCTGGGACCTCCCGGTAAAAAAAAAAAAAAAAAAAAATTTAGTCTAAAAAAACAAAACTATTTTGTTTTCATTTTCATTTTATTTCTGTTTTGGGGTGGTAAGGTCTATAAAAATGTTTTGAATTGATAATTTAATTTCTTATGAAAGCATCACCAATTTCATTTCTCCTAGCGGGGAACAATCCTTAACATGCTATGACAGAATTGTTCACTCCCCAATCCAATGGCCCTTTTCCCTTGCAAGTGGGACCACTTTTATTCAAGTGTCAGAAGACTATATGCTTCAAAGGGTGGGCCCCTTCACAACCTCAGGGGAGGAATCCTGATTCCTTTAAGCCAGTTACAGCAGTTCCATTCTCCATGTCGATAACCGATTTAGGAATGGCCATTTAATGTATTCTGACTAATAAATCAAGGCGATGAAGTTCACCAAGGGGCTTCTGCAAAAGGGAACACCTTTGAAAGACACAGAAGAATTCTTAGTTCCTTCTCTTCTGACAGTTGGATATTTTGTGCAAGTTGGATGTTGCTGCTACTCTCTTGCTACATAAAGGGTCAATCGTAAAGACAAAAACTCACAGCATAAGGATGGGCAGACATGTGGGAAGAACTTGGGTCCCTGATGACACTGCTGAGCCATCGAATTTGTCAGTCATAAAATTACCCTACCCAGACATCTTGCAAAATAAATTTTCCTTACTATTTAAGACACATTATATAAGTTTCCTGTTTCATGAAGCTGTATACATATTGATACAATGTGCTTTAATCAAAACGAAACACAAAACCCTGAAGAATGTACAAATTCCAGTGAGTTCTTGATGGCAATAAAGACCTTGTTGTTCTCTGACAGGCTGGAGGCAGGAATTTCGCAAACTACACAAATAGTTGTAGCTTTACCAGAACCATCCAAGTTTTGCTTCACACTTTCCCAAACACTGAACTCTCCAAGAGAGAATGTGCCTATTTTGTTTTTAGCATCGTTAGTCACATTTAGAATTGTGATGGAGAATCCACATTTGTTGCTCTTAGTATTTGAAGGAGTGCAGCTCATAACTTTCCTTTGTAACTCTTCATATACGGCTTCTTAAAAACGTTTGTGTAGTCCAACTTTCCAAAAAGAGAGAAAGCTCATGTATAGGAATTGGACTTGTTTCTTTTCTACCTTCTCCCCATGCCTGGGGAGACTCACACTCCAATAATCAACAATGCTGTAGAACCAACTCCTAGAGCTCTGGAAAAAGCTATAATCTAAACATCATGCTTCCGTAATAATTAAACAACTATAAGGGTATGAACGTTTTAATAAAATGGATTTATTTAAAAAGAAGTTTACAAAATTTGATATTGAAAGAGATTTTAAAAAAGACCCACAGGATTTAAATTGGCAAATACAAAATGATTGGCTATAAACAATTTAAAAATATATTTCCCAGTCCCCAAACAGAACATGAATTTAAGAAGAGCAATTATACAATTTTTGTACCGTGAGTGCATTTCCCTTATAATTCTTAAGAATCATTCTAAACATTGTATTTGTATGAAATATAACAAACCAATTTTACCAGAGTTATTAATAAAAAATTATTTAAATTTACTGTTTGCCCTTTGCTGGAACTGTTCTTTTTGGGTCCCAAGTTGTGTTTGAACTTTTTATTTACCATAATGGTCCAAATTTATTGAGTTTATTGAGTTTGCCCTTTTCTGTACACAACAGTGGTTTTTGGTCCCATGTTTTGCTTGAACTTTTTATTTACCATGAAAGTCTTTTTCACTCCTAATTCCTTCCACAGGGGAAGAGGGAGACTAACCAGCCATAGATTCCATCACAAACAATGTGAAGGAAGGTGCTACAGTGAGCAAAAATACCAGTGAACATAATATCTTTGTGAAAAATAAAGAACTAAGTGGCCAGCCAAGAGGCCCACTGCTGCACCAATGAAACAAATGGAGGAGAAACCTCAGAACAAGCAGAGCCTTTAGCTCAACGCCAACATGCTATTTATACGTGTGAGGTCAGCTAACGATATGTACGTCAAACTCAATTAAGCCCAGTGCATGGGTGGGGACCTTGAGGTAGCCCAGATGGTTTGCTGTGAATTCCAGATGATCTAAATGACATTTAAAATAACAATGGTACAGTTTGAGGTGAAATTTCAGAACCTGCCCACCGCAAACTGGTTATTTTTGAATCGGTCTTTCTTTTTTGGACCCAAGATCCAGAGTACTTCTCCTGTCTTAGGTGACATGCCCAGTCCAGACAGTCTCCAGGATGGGTGTCATTATCTCCCACATAGGTAGTGGTGACATCACCACTAACACTAGCATCCAAGCTCTGCTACAAATTGAGAAGGTCCCGAGTTGGTAAGTCAGAACAGAAACTGTTTCTGGCCATACTGAAGAGTTTCTGAGAACCACAGTAGCCACATTCATGCAGCTGAAACCCATCTACAACATACAAACGGCAGATGAGAAACTAAAAAAAGGAGGGGGTCATTAAACTGTATTACTAAAAATGTGATTCTACTACTTCAGATAGAAATTGTTGCCTGGAGACTTCCACCAAAGTCCTGAAGGACCTGATGCATGGACTCATCACTTACTAGTGAATAAAAAACCTAGAAGGTGGACAGCAAAGGTCTACTCTGTGAACCACTTGGTCAGAAAGGCCCGATCCCAAGTGCCCTATTTGTTTGGCTCTAAGACAGCATGCTAGCAATGGACAATTCTTCCAAATTATCAGAACTTGTTATGAAATCTCAAGAGTAGTTTGACTACTCCCTTATGTATGAAACTGGACAGGATTCTCTTGATATTCACTTCCTTAAAAAGTTCTCCTCCAAAGAGAAACTAGAACAATGCCTATGTGGGAACAAGGACCTGAAAGATCCTGCTGCACACACTACGCAACTAAAAGGGCCCAAAATTCTGGACCACTGACAACAGTAGAGTGAGAGCCAGAGGGTCAGCTCTGGCAGATGATGATGCACCCGTACAGCCCACTGTGATAAGGAGACAGAAAAGGGAGCATGAGCATCTCAAATGGATGAAAAAGGCCCCAATGACTGACTTCTTAGAGATTTAAAGAGAAGACTGGCACTTAGAGCACTAAAGAGAGCCTAGCAGAGCTGTCCTGATTTAAGTAGAAATACTCAGATGCCAACTGACAACTTGGGAATGGACCATTTTCTAAATCACAGTATGAATTCATCTCTTTGGATACTGGGTAAGTGGCCGAAGTCTATTTCTATAATTACTTTCACTGTACTAGGCAAAAAGTATATCTTTCTTATCTTTGGTCCTTAGGTCTATCAGTTTACTTTTTCTAGGTGCTACATTATATAACAGTTTTTTCTAACTTGTTATCAACAATGAAAGTGCAGTATAAATATGGGGTTGCTTATGTTGTTTTTACACACATAAAATACCAACATCTCCCATATATAATTTATATTAGGCTATATAAACATCCCAGAAAGAGTTAGCAATAATTATCTGAAAAATGTTACAATGTAATTTTAAGACTGAGTGAGATACAATAAAGCCTGGGTTTATATTTTAAAGGAAAAAAACCTAGACCAACATTTTAAATATTGATCTCTTAAGTATACATTAAATTTTAGTTAACAGAACATATTCTAATTACTGTCTATTTAGTTTCTTTTACTAATAAACAAATTCATAACTAAGCAAGTTAATTTAAAAATGAAAAATTTCTTATAGGACAAGCATAATCAAGCTGTTCATACAGCTACAAAGCATAATTTGGAAGCTAAGCCTAGTAAAATATTCTAAAAGAATGACAAAATAATTTATCATCAGTTATTCTATATGATTTAAAGAATATGTCCTCCCCACCCAAAAAAAAAAAAAAAATCACCACTTGAGATAAGTTTCAATCATTACAACAAAACACCCCTCAGGTCTAATTTGTGGTGACTGACACACAGTCCAATATTAATACCAACTGCCTTCCTGCCCTTCCCCTCTTACTCCAAAAGAAACAGTTTAAATTACACAAATTCTACAGGAGCTTCTGCCAGAGCTTGAGCATCACGCAAAGTTGCTACCTTATGTAACACCTGTTTGCAGGAGTCTTTAAGCATTAAGCGGTTCAGTGAGGGTTTCTGACCTAGGGTTATTCTCAGGTTTTCTCAGCTCAGACTTATGTCGTTTTTCCCAAAACACAGTGAAAAAGTCAATTAGAAACATGAAGCTTGCCAAAAATCCAAAAACCTGGGAAGGAAAAAGGAAGAAAAGTTAAATGAGTAATGTTGGAATATAATCTCACATTTCCTACTTAGCCCTGAGAGTGTTTCATGCAAACAAGATAATTCATCAATTTCACATAATACACAACTTTTAACTTTAGTTGTACAATTTTTTTTAGCTCATATTAGTCAAAGTTCCACAGAACAAGGCTAATAGCTGAAAAATTAAAATCCTATAAAATGATATAAAACACAGGGTTGTTAGTGATGGTTAGATGGACCCATAGATGTGATCAAAGAAATATTGTAAGTAGGCAGCTGAGTCTAGATGAAAATGGAAAAAAGCTATTAATACCAAAACAAATTCTATTTTGAAGATGTAAGTTAAATTACCTAAAAAAAAATATTTCCCAGTTAAATGTCACATTATAACGACACAGCAACATGATGACACCACCTACTTCCTCTTCCTTAAATCACTTCCTCATTGTATTATTTTAACATATGAGCAAACGTTCTGAGAATTCCGACCAGAAAAAGGAAGACCATGGCTCAAATCAAGCTTTTTCACTAGCAAAATGCTTAAGGAAAGAGGGCCATAGAAAAAAAAACAATCTAAGTGATGGCTAAAGTCCCTTCCAACTCTATCACTCCATGATTTTAACATTCCATTGAAGTCTGTTAGTCTCTTGATTCCTCCCTTTCCCAACTCCTCCACCCTAAAGAACATGCATTCTGCTTCATTTCACTATAAAGCAAGCTCATTAATTCATTAATACTCACCTGCATGTCCCTAACACATCCAGATTATCATCGCCACCCCTCCCCAAAACCCAAATCTCTTCTCCCCTCTGGAGTCTTTATTTTGGCTTGATCCCTTATTTATTTACCTGGCAAACTTCTTAAAATATTTCAAACACAGACCAGATGTCACCTTGTCTGTAAAATCATCTCTGACCACCTCACAGAGTGCCAGTCCATGTATGGCTCTCCAAGCCATCTACTCCAACAAATGATCTTTCAAGCTCTTTTGTTCACATAACTCCTAAGATTTTTTTCAAAAAATGATAAATTCCCTCCTCCCTTTAAGTCTATGAATTTTTTCATAATTTAAGTAATTCCAAAAGATAATTTCCAGCATATTATAAATATTGTCTTTTTAAACTACTAGTAACTAAAATACACCCAAAGAAATTTAAACACTGTAAAATCTAACACATCATCTATTTAAAACACATAAATAAGCTTTTCAAAAGCCAGAAATCTAATGCCATGCTATTTATTTATTTATTTATTTATTTATTTATTTATTTATTTTGCAGTACCAGGAAACCGAACCTGGGACCTCCCATGTGGGAGGCGGGAACTAAACCGCTTGAGCCACATCCGCTCCCTAATGCCATGCTTTTTCTCTCTGTGAACTCAATTTCCTCATTTTCATTATACTTCCCCCATAGAACATTTTTTATACTTGGAAGTATTTTATGATAATCCTATTAAATTCTTCTGCAACTAAAATGTGTTTATAAACTGAAATCAACCATAAAGCCTTGTTAAAACCTTATCCTGGATTTTCTCAATTGGTTCATGTATCCATGGATAAATAGCATGTATTGCTAGAATGAGGCAAGGTTCAGCATTAATTTTATTTCAATGTTTTGTTTTACATATCTAAGCACTAAGAAACTGTAGTCACACATAAATAGGTAGATAAAGAAATATTATAACCATGCCGTGCAATTCTTTGAACTCTTAGGTGACAACTCAATTAATTACAACTTTAATTTTGTTAAGAACAAAGTATTGGGAGGCGGCTGTGGCTCAATCGGTGGGGCTCCCGTTTGCCATGTGGGGGGCCCCGGGTTCGGTTCCCCGGGCCTCCTGGTGGGGGCAGGCCCGCCCGCGCGGCGTGGTTGGCTGACCCAGCGGGCACGAGCAGCAAGGGGGGGATAAATGAATAAATAAATAAAATCTTAAAAATAAATAAATAAATAAAAAAAAGAACAAAGTATTCATTGGAAGCAAGCTGACTTACAAAACGATTTGTTACCCAGTTGTTAGTTGTTCAAATTCACAACACTGGTACCAATTCAGACCCATTTTGCTATTCTGAAAACCAGAAAGCTCCAAAAAAACAGTTTTCATGATTCACTTGGTTCAAACTTGACATGAGATAAGCCTATTTACAATCCTTACGTTGATCCCTTTTACAATGAATATTCATGTTTTGCTTCAGAAATATTAATCTGTTAGATTACAGGTTTCTGTTCTAGGCCCTTTGAGGGTCTTATGTAATACAGTAATATTACTGTAAAAAAAAGCAAAGATGAAAAATACAAGGTACTTACAATTGCAGCAATTTCAGCAGAGGTCTTATCATGTGTGGCAACAAAAATGATGGATGCCAACAAAAACACACATCCTGTTCCCAAAGTAATATAAAAATCCTAAACATATATATAAAACACACAGAATACAATATGGTTAGATCAGTAGAAACAAATGTTTTAATTTACTTTTTAAAAACTTTAGTGATTTACTCTTTTTTCCTTGACACAATCCAAACTTACATATCTCATACCTGAACTTCTAACTTATCAATGAGCTAGGCATTCGGTAAAGACCCTAGAAAGGAATACTATACAAACTTTGGACTGGGCATATTCAGAGGCATATCACAAGGTAATCTTTTTAATAAAATCCTGTGTGTGTTATCCCTTTTTCTCTAGTACCTATTAAAATTATTGAAGGATTTATTACAATTTCATCTTATTCCTTTTCAAAATATTCTATGCTAGGATGGCATCTTTGAGAGTACTTCAGTGTTTTAAAAGCACTGTGGAAAAGAATCAAAAAACAAACCATCATTAACTAAATAAAATTATTCCAATAGTGAGTTTTTAGACACTTAAGCCCTGCCTCTGGACTAACATACTGCCTTCAACTGTTCCTAGTGAGTAATCCAAAACGAGCTTACATGGTGAGCTAATCTACTGCATAAAAGCTTCCAGATCTCATCATAATGCAACTTACAACAAAAAGTACTTCATAGTACCTTAATGGTGCTTTCTCATGCATTATCGCATAAGGTTCTCATATGTATGTCAACAGTGCTTGACATGCACACTTGATTCAAAGGGAGAAACTGGTAAAATGATAGCCACTCCAAAGGGTTTTAAGTCTGATACGTCTTGAGTTTTCTGAAATGCAATCTCCACTAAAACTAAAATCAATAAAATGATCCAACATAAAATTCTTATATTGTCAATTATTCACATATCATTTATAAAAAAAATTTAAGAAGTTTTCTCTTTGCTTCTAAAAGGTGTTTTTTTGTTTTTTTTTTTTAAAGATTTTATTTATTTATTCATTTCTCCCCCCCTTGCTGCTTGTGCTCGCTGGGTCGGCTAACCACGCCGTGCGGGCAGGCTGGCCTTCACCAGGAGGCCCCAGGAAACGAACCCGGGGCCTCCCATATGTGAAATGGGAGCCCTACTGATTGAGCCACAGCCGCTTCCCCTAAAAGGTGTTTTTATACAGTACCTTCTACAATACTTATTTTTTATTCCTTTGAATAGTATTTCAAATCTGCTACAAACAAATACAAAACTCTATTTACTAGTATTTGGAGTACATTAAATTTGGGAAAGAATAATGTAGTGCTCAATAAACACGAGTTCCAGAGTCAGACTAAGTTCAAATCCCAACTTCACCACTTCCTAGCTTTGTGACAGTGAATCTGTTACTTAACTTCTCTGTGCCTCCATTTGCTTGCCTGCAAAATGGGGATAACAGTATCTACCTCACAAAATGACTCTAAAGATTAATCTATGGAAGGTGCTTAGATCACTGAAAGGTACAAAGCAAATGTCCCATAAATGTTTGCTATTGTTATTCTTAATAGAATGTGACCGAGGATAGCAAGGGATAGAAAAGATTCTCTCTTCAAAAAGACTATCATTCCTCCTGGACCCCACCACTAATACCACAATATGCTTAAAAAATTTTCTCTAAAACAGAAAATCTCTTCTGCATGAAAAAGTATTTAAAATTTTTACTAAAATACAGACAGTAAAAGTGATTTTCAAACCAGGCAAGCAAACACAAAATCCTTATGATGCTAGGTAGAAAAGGAGAATATATATACTGAATACAACTATTTTAAATTTTTAAAATCACCTATGAATAGAAACAAAAGTCTTGAACGAAATACAACAAAATACTTACAACAGCTGTCTTAGGTTAAAGGGAATGGGTAATTTATTTTCTTTTATTCAGTATATTTATTACATTAATATTAATTCTACAATAACTTTTTAAATGTTCAAGTTTGATGTAATAAATGTTTTCCATTTCATTTAGTTAGACCCTTGCACTAACTGGACAATATTACAATATTATTTCTTGAAAAAAAGACCAATGTGCTTAAATACTTCAGATGTAGCATTTAAGTGAAATAAACATTTCTAAAAATACTTGTTATGGATAATGATACTGTTTGCTGTTAAGAAATGAGTAAACGGTTTCAATATTCAATGTTTAAAATATAAATTTATATATTAAAACTACAAATCAACAGCTCCGACACTAGAGAGATTTTCCCTTGTCCAAATCTTATAGCATACTTACCTCTGTAAAAAGGAAGAATTTAACAAAATTGTAAGATATTATCTGTATTCTCTTAATACATATTTCATAAAATTAAATGAGTTCTGTTGTTTATTGTAACATTATGCAGAGACTCTAGTAGTGATGATATGTGCCATGATGCATCTAAAGTGCTAGGGCATTTGTTCTAATATGATTCTGCTTAAGCCACATGGTAGTGTAAGGGCTTTCATGGGTTCAAATCTCAGTTTATTTTCATCCTAGCAGTACAACTTAGGCTCCTTGAGCCTAAGTTTCTTCAATAGAAAAATGGAGCAGTGCCCTCACAAGGTGTGAGGATTCTAAATCACAGTATAAAAAGCATGCACCATGCACCAGCAGAAGCTATTATCAGTGATGCTAACAGAAGGGCCATACATTGGCCATACCAAGAACTGTGTGTTTCTCCAAGAATTATCAAATACTTGATGGATTTGATTCACTCTGCTTGCTTTTGAAGTTATTTTATTTAACTGTTTGACATCAACTTTTCATTTTTCATTTTTTCATAATAAAATAATTTTTAAATTAAAAAGTAATAGATTACCACTGCACAAAATTCAAGAGGTACAAAGGTATACAAAAAAAAAAAAGTAAATATCTGAGATGTATAATCAATATACGACCCAATACTTGCTTTTCATTAATTTAAAATAATAGAGGGGGGCAGATGTGGCTCAAATGGTTGGGCGTCCGTCTGCCATATGGAGGGACCTGGGTTTGATCCCCAGGACCTCCCAGTAAAACAAAAAATATATACATATATAGAAGGCGCATGGGCTGCCAGGCTCTGTGTGCCGGTGAGCCGCCAGGCCCCGGGAGCCATGCAGCAAGATGACGACTCAGGGGAGAGACAAGACGAGATGCTCTGAGAGCTCTGAAAACCAGGAACTGCGGTGGCGCAGGTGGCAGAACACCTCTCTCCTACATCGGAGGTCTCCAGGATTGAATCCTGGTGAAGACTGGAGGAGGAGGATTAGAAGAGATGGCAGGAAACAGACACAGAGAATTGCCCAGCGAATGGACACAAAACAGCAAATGGGGAAGGGGCGTTTAAAATGGATAAAGTAAATAAATAAACCTTTAAAAATAAAATAAAATAAAATAATAGAATCTTACCACTTTGTTTTTATATTATCTTCTGTTCTTAACAGTTAAATTTTATTTAATTTTAATTCTTTCCCTGAGATATGAGTTCTTTCATATGTCAACCCTGACATGTAAAATTTTTCACAAGTGTCACTAACGATAACTCAAATGCTATTGAAGTAAATTACTCAATTCTTCACTTTCTTAAATTTAGTACCTATGTGAATTATTTCATCTGTCATCCTACAAATCTAAAATATACTCAAATAAAAGCCTAGGATCAGCAGACTAAGTCTTTAGAATGAAGCATCTCTAGTTTGTAAAAATTAAACTTTCATGTACCCCTTTATTACAAGGGCAATTTCTAAAGAACGAATTCAACAAATTCACGTACAACATTTCTTAAGATAAAATCAAAACAAAATATAGGTGGATTTACATGCTGTTTTATCTAAAGGTCCAGAAATATCTCACAGTAGTTTGTTACTCTAAATTTAGCATCAAGGATAATGCCTAGCATATTAACAGATACACAAGGAATAACTGTATAACTAGTGAGCGATACTCTGAAATGGCAGAAATCAAAAGCTTTACAAAAAAATCTAATGTGAATTAGATTAAACTACCAGTTGCAAACTGTTGGCAGGGTCTGTCCCTCTCATTCCAATCTCACTTTCCCTCTCTATCATCCCTTTATCATTTGGCAGGAAAAATGGAGTTGATTGGAGGCAGAATTGAACAATGGATAATGTCTTTTCATGTTGCTGAGTTTTGAAAGCATTACTACTTTGAACAATAAAACTACACAAGATTACAAAATAGCTATGCTCTTTATACAGGGATATATTTTTCAATGCTTACCGATGATTTTACTTTTGCTTCATCAACTCTCTCATAAACTGGAGTACAATACACAACCACTATAAGGAGACTTAGAAGAAAGGCACTGCAGCTTACAAACTCAAAAAAGTAAAGTCCTCCACACAAAGTACATTGTGATACAACTTCTTCACAGATAAAGGCCAGCAGAGACAGCAACTACAAAAGAAACAAAACATTTTATGTCTTTTTCATAGAAATTTACAGTATTTAGAAAATACCATCTGTTCATTCAAATATGTGTGAAGTAGAGACCACAGTAAACAAGGTTACTGAAAGAGCATGGCACTCCTGCCTACCCAGCCACCCCAACCCCCCCCCCCACTAACCCCGACTGAACAGAAAGCAAGTCAACATGGCTGAAGTGTAGAGTTTGAGGGAAGGGGACAGCAGCACAAAAACTATTAAATGAAACTAGAGAGGTAAGGAGAGGTCTTAATGTCCTCATTAAGTAGTTTAAGGAGTCTAAATTTTAAGGGTTTTAAAGCAAAAGCATCACATGATCAGGTTTGTGCTTTTAGTAGTTCTTGCTAGCTACAGCATGCAGATGGCATTGGAGGTAGGGCAAAAGTTGGGGCAGACATCCAGTTGGGAAGCTTTCATAGAAAATCAGGGGACAAGTGACCAGGTAGCAGGCATGAAGGATGGTTAATTACTGAGAAATGCAGTAAAAGCCCTTATCAAATAGGATGAGTAAAAGTCAAGTGGGAGACAATACACATTTTAAGTTAAAACAAAAATGCACATTTATTCACTAATCCTTCCATGTGGGGCCAAGGCCCTTTCTTTCTGCAGTAACAACTTTCATAGTTCATGGCCTACTACTTCCAGACTGACATTATTTAAAGTGGAGTAAGATTGTAGACACTTGAGAAGCAGCGTATAGGATCTTCTAAAGTTGGACTCGTTTTACAAACCTTTTACAGTTGCCTTACTCTAACTTAATTCCACAGGAAATATTTTAGTGTCTTACCTTTGTCTTTCCAAAATTTTCAATTTAGTTTTCATTAAAACAATTCCTTTTCACATTCAACTTTAGTTTATGTAATATTTAATTAAATGTTTAACTATAGGGAGTGGTTGAAATGAGAAATGCCCAAAAGAACATTATTAGAACATCTGAAAAAAATTAGAATAGACAGTATGCTTTATATCAAAGTTAAATTTCTTGAGCTTAATAGCTATACATCAGGTATTCAGGAAATGTACATGAAATGGGAAGGAGAAGGGGAGGGGAGGGGGAACAAAGGTAGCAAGATGCTAATAGTTGGTAAATCTAGGTGTCTGGATGGGGGTATGTTGGAGTTCTGTGTTTTATTTCTGCCTTACTCTTGCAAGTTTCCAATAAGTTTAAAATTATTTCAAAATAAAAAGGCTGACTCTAAAACGTGTCTCCAGCATACACTGGTTTGGGAGCACCTTCTGGCTGGCTGGTGGAAGCATGCTGTCTAGGTACAGCTTAGTAAGCTCTGTAGAGTGGATGGACATGCTGGTTACCTCAATTAAATGTGTGGGTTTTAACAGCACTCCCACTGTTGTTAATATGAAGTATTAACATTCTGGAATCTCTGAAGAAAGAAGTGTCAAAGGTTTCTTCATTTTTTAAGAGGTAAGGATGCTGAGGAGAGAATAAATTCAGTTTTAAATACTCTGTGTATGAGAAGCCTGGAATTAAGTTGGGAAGTCTAGGAGGCTACAGGATATGTGGGTCTGGAACTCAGGGGAGAGGTCTGCAGTAGAGACAAAGATGTGAGAGTCAGCCAAGTGAGAGGTAATCTAGAAGAAGGAAAGTGGGACACTATGGACCTCTAAAGAATATGAAGATTTAAGGGATAAGCAGAGAGGGAAACACCAGTCAAGGACAATGAAGAGCAGCAGTCCAAGGGGAGCTGACCAAAAAAAAATATTTCCACAGAGAATAATCAACAGTATTAGAGGTCAAGTAAAAACAACTTTGAAACACTGCATTAATTAGACTGGGCTACAAGAAGGTCGCTGGTAATGCCAGCAAGACAATTTCAGAGTAGTCAGATGAAAGTACAGGAAGCTAGATTACAGTAGTGTGTATGGGGAAGTGACAGGAAGATGAGGCAGTGGAAGAGAGAGCATAGTCAAGAAGTACAGTTGCTAGAGTGACCAGATAACATAGTGGATGAGGCCAAAGGGAAGGGAGTTTGAAGCTGGGAGAGACTAAGCAAGTTGAAATGCTTTGTCAAAAACCAATATAATTGGTTGGGTCTAAAGAACGGAATAGAGTGAGCCCTAAAGACAGAATTCAGGTTCAGAGCTGACTCTTCTCTAGAAATAAGAGGGAAGAAAGAGAAGAGAGGTACACATGGGTAGTTTGTCGGTTTTGTGGAAGCTAAGGGAGCTTCCTTCTGAGCATTAAAGTCATCAAAATGACTTGCAACCAAGTCAAAACCTAAAGGAAAATGCCATCTCAAGCAAGCCAAGCCTGTAGAAGCGTGGAGACACAATGGCAACAAGATTGCTGTCAAAATTAGCAGATACATTTCATTGTATATAGCAAACATTTAACCCTATAAAACATTTTCATCAAAAAGAGGTCAATGGCACAGCCTTTCTGAAAAAAAGTTTGGCACCTTATTAAAAAACTAAACATGCAATTACCATATGACCCAGCAACTGCACTCTTGGGCATTTACCCCAGAGACTTATGTTCATGCAAAAACTGTTACATGAATGTTCCTAATTGTATTCATAATAGGCTAAAACTGGAAACAATTCAGATGTTCTCTAATGGATGAATGGTTAAAAAAAAAAAAAAAACTGTGGGATATCCTTACCATGGAATACTACCCAGTAATAAAAAAGAAAACAATATACACAATAACTAGATGAATCTCCAGAGAATTACACTGAGTAAAAAGGAAAAAAAATACAATCTCAAAAGGTTACATGCTGTATGTTTCACTTATATCATTTTCTTGAAATAAAAATTACAGAGATGGAGAACAAATTAGTGGTTGCCCTGTGGTGACAGAACAGTTCATTCTGTAACTTGATTGTGTTGGTGATCACACAGATACTTTGTGGTAAGGTTACAAAGAACTATACACACTCACAAACACAAATGAGTGTACAGGACCTCCCGTACATTTCTTTTGCAACTTCCTGTCAATCTATTATAATTATTTTTTAATTTTAAAGACTGAATCTACACTGGTATCTAAGGCTTCTAAGTAAGCCTTTTTTTTTTTTTTTTTTAAAGATTTTATTTATTTATTCATTTATCCCCCCCTTGCTGCCTGTGCTCGCCGTGCGGGCGGGCTTGCCTTCACCAGGAGGCCCCGGGAACCAAACCCGGGGCCTCCCATATGGTAAACGGGAGCCCTACTGATTGAGCCACAGCTGCTTCCCTCTAAGTAAGCCTTTACTCCACACTCCTACTGCATACAAAATTCAGTATCCCCACAACTGAAAAGAATCTATATAAGAATGAAAACAGAGCCTATTGCTATGATTTCCTGTACGTTAGTGTGGCATAAAATAGCCCAGCATATACCACACAACTTCCCTCAGGAAAACATTGGGTGAGACTCTTCAGCATTACACCATAGGATATAAACTGACACACCAAGACAAATCCCAGAAGGACATCATATAAAGGTACTTCCTTATTCTCCTGTAACTATAATTACAGGATGAGTTTTTACATGACTACAGTATAATAAAATACTATATTTCTAATATTTCATTTGCTTCATTCTTGCCTCTATGTTAAATCTTGTTCATGTTCTAAGGAATTTCTCGAGAAATTTGCAGAATACATTTCAGTTAATAAAAATCAATTAACTGTGAGAAGATATGAGCCTAAAACTATAATTGAGGTTTGACAATTATTAGGTTATCTGGTAACTCATGTGTAAAGGCTATATAACAATAAAACCTTATTCAAAGACCGGAAAGGACGGCTTGTCTAATCTCAGTAGGAAAGAGGCAGGATCTAGCTCATCCAGAAGTAGTCCACTTCAAGTCATTAAAAGGCCTGCTCCAAACTTATCAACAGGAATCATTCCTTGATCTTCAGAGCAGTGGTAAGAGGCAGGTTCTGCAGACATTCCAAGAAACTGAGGAGAACAATATCAAGTCCTATTCCCAAAGCAAGGCAAGAAGTTAGCACTACAAGCTGTATTCAATATGAAATTCTCCCATTTCCCCATCTCTGATGCTACTAACCACTTTTTTTTTTTTTAAGATTTTTATTTATTTCTCCCCCACCCCACTAGTTGTTTGTGCCTGCTGTCTGCTCTCTATGTCTGTTCATTGTGTGCTCGTCTTTTTTTCAGGAGGCATCAGGAACTGAATCCAGGACCTCCCATGTGGGAGGAAGGCACCCAATTGCTTGAGCCACCTCCACTCCCTACTTGTTGTGTCACTCATTGAGCTTCCTCATTGTGTTTCTGCGTTGTGGCATCTCATCGCGTCAGCTCACTGTCTTGCTTGTCTTCTTTAGGAGGCACTGGGAACCGAACCCAACCTCCCATGTGGTAGGCAGGCACCCAACTGCTTGAGCCACATCCACTTCCCCTGACCTCCTTTTATAATCCCCCACAGCACTATACATATCTAGTACAAACTAAAGTGTATTTGAATATTAGTAGCCCATACTGTAATTTGTAGAGGAATATGTAACAACAAAGTAACAAAGCCAACATACAAGAAAAAAAAAAGACAAAAAAGCAAAATCATCCTCATTCTTTGTCATTGTTCTTTTTTTCATATTTTTCAGATGCAGAAACAAAGAAATTTCAAAAACTCCAGGGTACTCCTGGAATGAGTCCTGCATCGATGGACACAACTGATGCCTGCTCTCTCTTTCCAAGGAATGTGAATAATTTGACTGTGAGACCTCCTCTAAGTTGTAGTCTCAAGAAAGCAGATCTTAGGGTGACTCCCTTCCTACCTACTGGCCTCCCATAACACTGACGTTGATTTGGCCAGAGATGACCTCAAAGCCCACCAAATTGAGCACAACTTCCCACAAGGGGCTTTGGTTTGCTTGGGTTTTGTTGTTGTTGTTGTTTCTGAAGTACGGGCTGGGGACTGAAGCTGGACCTTGTTGTGTGGGATGCTGGCACTCAACCACTGAGCGGCATCGACTCCCCCGAGTTGGTTTTTTTTCTCATTTGTTTGCTTTTTTGATTTTTAAGGAGGCACCGGGGACTGAACCTAGGACCTCCCATGTGGGAAGCAAGCATTGAACCACCTTGAGCTACATCTGCTCCCACTGGTTCTTGATCTTAAGCTTAAGAGCCGATTCTGGCCAGAAAGCCCATCAAATCAATGCTTCAACATCCGAGTTGCAGTTTAATCATTTTGGCTACTGCCATTTAATCTTTCTCTAGCATGCAGCAGCCCAAGGAATACAAAAGCTCTGGTTGTGTAGGGAACTGCAGTTACTTCCATGTTCTTGGAACAAGTTTCTAAAAACTCAATTCCCAAAGTCACAGTTATTTGTACCATCATCCAGTATTAACCTAGGAATTTTTAGCAATACTAGTATTCAGAATTTTTAAAATTTAATTTTAGTAGCTTGATTTTATGTTATTCTTCTCCAGATTTATTGATGCTCATTTTCTTATGTCTACTTTTATACATTCCATATATATGAATATATATGAATATATATATATATATATATATATATATATATATATTCCTCTTTAAAACTTTTGTTTTGGGTTTTTTGCTGTTGAAAACTCCAAGAAGAGCCCTCATAATTCTCTACAGACTTCATGTACTTCCTATTGGTAGCTTCTTAATTTGGCAATCATTCAGACCATTAAACATTTTAACATTCTCTATCTTAGGACTATCATTATTAACATAATCTTAATGACTGTGAGTTCAAATATATAAAGAATTGCCAAAAACTCTTCTGCAGACTTCAAAACAGGTTTTAAAGTTATGTTTCTGTACATCTAATACATAACATCTTCTTAGCCATTAATTTGGAGTAAGATAATATATTCAAAAATATTGGGTGCACATCGATATTCATAGCAACATTATTCACCATTGCCAAAAGTTGGAAACAACCCAGGTGTCCATCAACAGATGAATGGATAAACAAACTGTGGTCTATCCACACAATGGAATATTATGCAGCTGTAAGAAGAAATGAAGTCATAAAGCATATGGCAACATGGATGAACCTGGAGGACATTATGTTGAGTGAAGCAAGCCAGACACAAAAGGACAAATACTGTATGAATGCATTACTATGAACCAAAGATATTGTGTAACACATTGTTTGATTAAAAAAAAAAAAAAAGTACATGTATCCATTACATTTTATTGAGAAATGTATATATTTATTCATCCGTGTTTGCTTTTTAGTTTTTAATTGTTTATATTTTCAATTATTAAATGTACAAAATAAAGTTAAGGGAAGCGGCTGTGGCTCAATCAGTGGGGCTCCCGTTTACCATATGGGAGGCCCCGGGTTCGGTTCCCGGGGCCTCCTGGTGAAGGCAAGCCCGCCCGCACGGCGTGGTTGGCTGACCCAGCGAGCACAAGCAGCAAGGGGGGGAGAAATGAATAAATAAATAAAATCTTTAAAAAAATAAAAATAAAAAAATAAAGTTAAAAAAAAAATATATATATAGGGACCAAAAATGCACTTGTTTATTGCCCATATATAGAGATGTATACTTTTTAATTTGGTATTTGTTTATTTTGGTTACAGTGAATATAGATTTGATGAGATGTTATTACTTATTTTTTTAAAATAACATTTGTATTGTTTAAAAAAAAGCAAAATCATATTTTATGCCACATAATTGAGCATTCATTTTATGTACAGGGCAACAAACCCAACATACATGAAACAATAAAAAAACAATATATTTTCAACCACATAATTGAGCATTTATATGTAAATTCAGAAAATCTCAGGAAAATGTTCAGATACACGTGGGGGGTAAAAGTAGTTGGAGAATAAGTGAAAAAGCAGGACTCAAACTAGGTCCAAGAAACACACAGAGGACACCCCAGGTGGGGGAGAATAAAGAACTGATTCATGAAGGCAAGAATTTATATAACAAGCCCAAGGTATAATAAGGCAACTGGCCTAACTGGATGAGGAGGGAAGAGAAAAATGGTTAAGGAGTCCAGTGTAGTCATGTGACAATCAGGAAAGGGAAAATGGACTTCTAGATGAGGCAACAGGGAACCCTACCTGGTTTGGTAGGTTAGAAGGCAGGGGGCGGAGGACCGGGTCAGGCCTTAGGGAATTCCAAAGTGCAAGAGGAAGAGGCAAAAAGCAACCAGCACAGGACAAGCAAGTCACAGGAAGTTATACAAAAATAAAGAGAGAGAGAATGAGGGAGAGAAAGAGAGCGAGAGCAAAAGAGAAAGAAGGAAAGAAAAATGAAAGAAAAGGGAAAGGAATCTTAGGAAAGCCCCTTAAAAAAGCATGTAAACATACTCTAAACTGTTAGGATGCTGGTGAGTGAGAGAGTGTGTCTGGAGGGAGTGTTCTTTTTATTTTGGTAAACAGTCACTGTTTTTTTGTGCTTAAAAAAAAGAAAGAAAAAGTGAAAGTTAAGGGAAGGAAGAATTAAGGAATGGGTGGTAACCAGCTTCAAATACCAAACTGGACAAGGGTTGGATGGAACAGAGAAAAGGTCACTGAATTAGATAAGAAGTTAATGACGAACGTACACAGAAGTGAAAAAGCTCAATTAATTTTTTCTGGTAAACAATTATGCTCTTAATAGCATGAAGCCATCATAATACTGCTTACTGAATATTAAGTACTCACAACTACATGCCCAATGTGGCTTCTTCTAATGAATAAAATATTACCCAAATATAATTAAGGTAATTATGAAGCTTTTGGAGCTGGGAAGGCCCTTGGAGTGGACAGTCTCCCACCCTCATCTTGACGGATGATGAAATTAAGCTTCTGACAGGCTAAGTCACAATTAAGTCAGGCACAGACAAGATCCCAGGTCTCCTGACGCTCCATGAGTACCTGTCCCCACCTTAAAACATAGTCCACTGAGTTCATTTTATGAGAATGTCTGTGTAGGCTTTTTTTGTAAGACTGGGTTCTTAAAGTTACAACCATAATTTTATGTATTTTCTTTTTTGTTGATAAGTCATAAATTAAAAACCCTTTACTAGGGGCAACATATTTGGGAAGTCTTAGTGACTAAAAGATGGCATTACCCACAGCTCTCTCCATTTCAGTTTTACTACCTTTTCTAAAACTTCAGACTGCCTTGAAATTAATAATTAAATACTAATCTTCCATCATTTGTCTCTAACAGTCTACCAAATAGATTTTTTTAATAAAAAGAACTTTTTAATGTTTGCCATTAATTAAAAGACCACCTACAAAATTCTACAATTTATGAATTAATGAACTTGCTATTAAAAACCTTATAAAATTATACATAAAAGTTCAAGTAAAAAAGAAAAATCTGCCACCCTGAAGAAGTAGGGTAGGCCTCCCTTGCCTTAGGCAAACATTTACTCTCACAAGTGTTTAAAGATATAATTTGCTGACATTATGGATCTTCCTCAAGGTAAAAACAGAGCATTTCCATTCAGTATATATCAATTTTCAAATTTAAATAATGGAAAAAGGCACCATTATAGACTAAATTGCTTCTAAATTACTTGTATTAGTCACTCACAGAATAACATTATTTATAATTTAATAAACTGAAATCACTGATGAATCCTAAAACAAACTGCTTTCTTGAAGAGTAACTAGAATCATAGCAGAGTGCAGCCATTAGGACATTCAACTGGTAACATAAACACAACGTGGAGCTTGTTGAGAAAATATTGCACATATTTAGGTAATCGCACCAGCTTATTAGCAAGTAATTAGGTTGCAAAATATCAATTCTAACCTTTAAAAAAATGCACACAAAATTAAAGAAGGGCATAAAAACAAATCTAAGTATAGAATAAACTGATAAACTGCATATATTTAGGACTCCAGTGACTTCTCACATTGAATTCTCAACTGAGTGGTAGATGAGGGTGGATGGTAGTCAGGGGATGTTTATATTTGGACAGGCTCATTACATTAATGAATAGTAGACAGAGCCATGTACACGCCAAGATTTAGAAAAGTTATGCTCTTTTCTCTCTAAGCCCTCCCTCTGTGTTTACAAGCTCTGTTCTTTACCCCTTGGAGTTCAGCTCTATTAACAGCACACCACACGGCGCCTCAGAGATTTGAAAAAAAATCGTAGGAGTGGAAAGAACCTCAGAGGTAATCCAATTCAACCTCCGAAGACTAACACAAGGACACGGCATCTGGTTTTTAAGGTCTAGAGCAGGGTTCCTCTCTCTTTTGGAGTCTTTGAGAATCTGGTGAGATTTACAGACCCCAATTAAAATACCTAAACACATAAATGTACATTTTGAATAAAATTTCATAGGATTTGCAGGTCTCTTGTTAAATACACCTAGTCTTCTGATAAAGATCTTCTGTGAGCTTCTCCATTAAATGTGTTTCCTTATTTGAACTCCGCAATTCTTAAAAATAAATTCACCTAAAGAAAAATATCCTAAAGGTAGAGTTGAGTTACAGCAAAAAAGACCTTGCATGTTGCCCCAGGTTGGAAGACATTAAGGAAACAGACAAAGCAGAAACAAAAAGATAACCATCAAAAATGAGAGGTGATAACGAAAAAACATGTTTAAAAAGTGTACATTCCAGAAAGCATTCTAGTAACATTACAAGTTCCCTTTAAGTAAATAAAACGGATTTCATGAAGAGATACTCATTTTTATTCTTTCCCCTTTTCTCCTTATGAATGACGGAGAACAAACAGGAACAGTCTACCAAGTCTTAAGGCAAATTCATCTTCCCCTCTTCTCCACATCCAAGCAAAAAGTTATGACCAAAACTTCTAGATGTATTCTATTCCAAAGATATGGAACTACAGTTTACTGAAAAATAAATAAGGTAAGGAGAAATTTTACTTTAGTTTGTCACTACTGAACAGGAAGGAAAAATAAAGGCAAATGAAAGGACACTTAGTGGAAAGCAAATACAGATCATCTTTTGAGAGCAAGAATGTTTTACATGAACACCAATACTTTGCTGGTCTAAAGAATTCTACTACTCATGTAGAAACATTTTAGTTCTAATGCAGAGAAACAGCTGAGTATCCAAAAGTCACGTGACCGCTGACAAGCGGACGAGCAAGGAAGCACATTCTGAATAGGAGGAACACCGTGTGCAAAGGAGCAGTGGCAGGAGGGAGCCCCTGGTGCCTGATAGGAGCCTAAAGGTGGCCAGCTCCCTAGGGAAGATGGGGAGAAGACGGCCAGACCCTCTTAGGTTCCGAAGGCCACATTGTCACTTGCCTCCAAGTGATTTCCCAGACATCCCCAGACATAATTGCTTCGGCGGCTAAAAATTAGTGCCAGGTTTTGGATTGCCGTTTTCCTATTCAATAAAAGTAGGTCAACTGAGTTCTAAGAATTTACGTTCTGATCATCCGAGTTCAGAGAATGTAAGTTCTTCCCAAGGAAACCAATGGGCTGTATTCTTATAGTACCCAAACTGGTCCTCTTGTAGACAACGCGTTGCTCGGCTGTGATTAACACGGGCCACAGGAGTTCAACTATCATTTAAATCTCAAAGCTGTTTTGATATTTTCACTAAATAAGATACCTTAACTGCCTAAAGTGAAACTCAATGAAATGTGAAGGGGAAGCATACTATGCCCCAGTTCTGCTCCCTGCACTCACACGAAAACGGATGCCCTTTGATTTTCTACCTCAAACACACATACTGCTCATTCAGAAATAATTACCATTTTCCAGTCCGTTTATTAGGACACACGGCTCAAGGCCGTGCGTGGTGTGGGAAGACGGCCCGACAAGCCAAGTACTCGCACCAAGAAAACCGCAAGAATCGGGAAAGAGATAAACAATAAAGCACTTGGTCATTCTAAATAGGGCCACTTTGGGCGACAAAGCAGATTAGCAGCTGGGAGAAGAGAGGCTGAGTTAAAGAGGCTGACTTGAGCCTCCCCCGACGCATTTCCTGGCCTCGCCTGACAGGCTCGGGGGCCCGGGGTCGCCCTCGGGGGCTCCGGGGAGGGCAGGGCCGGGGAGTGGGGGGCGGCCCAGACGGGAACGCCTTTCCGCCCCAGGCCGAAGGAAGGAGCGGGGCTGTGGAAACGGCCGCTTCCTGAACAACCAGGTGGAGGAGCGGCCAGTCGGTGGCCTCCCAAGGCCGCAGGCCGGCGACCTCGCGGCCGACCCCTGTCCCCGGCGGCGGACTCACCAGCTGCAAGCCTTTCAGCGCGCCCCGCTGCCACGGCAGCCGACTGAGGGAGAAGAAGGAGGCGAGGCCTCGCCGGGCGCCCCGAGCGGGGCCCGGGTTCTCCTCGGTGGTGGGGCCGTACACCGCTCCGTTCTCCATTGCCCAGGGCCCCGGAGCTCCGCGGCCGCAGCTGTAGCGTCGCGGACTTCGGCGATTCCAGAAGTCCGCGGGACTGCACCGACGGCCGTCACTTCCGGGGCCTCTTCCCCCGCTTCCGGGAGGCTCCGCCCGCCCCCGCCACGCCCCCTGTCCTCGCCACGCCCCTGCTCTGACCACGCCCCTCCCGTGCCACGCCCCTTCCGTTTAGGCTTCCCACCTGGTCACACGCGGGTCTGTCAGCTCCTGCTTTCCTGGCTTTCGCCCCTAAATTGGGTTCTTTGAACATCGGTTTGCTTCTCGCCCCCCTCCATCTTCCACCTTCCAGACATTCATTCATTCATTTATTCGGTCAGTATTTTTTTAAAATAAGTTTGGTAGGTTTTATTTAAGTAATACAATTCAACTTCATTAATTTGAACTTTCCTAATTGGAAATCTGAAACCATGCAACTCTGGAAAGTTTAAACAATCCATGCGAGAATTCGGAGAGAATATTGAAGCTACTTAAGGGAACACATATTGATGCTCTCTATGCATAGAAGGCACACAATAATTATTAAACCTCTAATGAACATGAGAAGTCCCAAGTTCTTCCTAGTCACGACTTAAGTATTAATTACTTTAAAATAATCTTTATTTGGAAAATTGATCATTTTAGTTCAACCAAATTATTTGTGCATATGTTCTACCTTTTGCTGATAAAAAGTGAGCTGCCTCTTGTTCAGCTCTGTATTTCCCAATAGGCATAAAACAGTGCCTTATTCCAAAATAGTACTTGACAAATATTTGTAAAAATGATCACCAGTCAGTACTTTTTTTTTTTTTTTTTTTTTTTTTAAAGATTTTATTTTTTTATTCATTTATCCCCCCCTTGCTGCCTGTGCTTGCTGGGCCAGCCAACCACGCCATGCAGGCGGGCCCGCCCCCACCAGGAGGCCCCGGGAATCGAACCCGGGGCCCCCCATATGGCAAACGGGAGCCCCACTGATTGAGCCACAGCCGCTTCCCAGTCAGTCAGTACTTTTTGAGAGTTTACACTGTGCAAGGAACTCTGATCTAGGTACTAGGGTAACAAAGACACATGGCTCCTGCCTTCATGACACATTCCAGTAGGGGAGCCAGACAATAAACAAGTAAACAGATAAATAACAATTACAGGTAGTGATAAGTGACATGAAAATAATCCTGTGATATGAGGGCAATTTGGTGCTGAACAAGCCATGATTTAAATGGGGAGGTCAGGAAAGCTATCTCTGAGGATGGAGATACTTGAGTTGAATGAGAGCTGAAGGATGAGAAGGAGCCAGGCTTTTGAAAATGTGGGGAGAGACTTTGTGTAGAGGGAAGAGCAAGGAAAAATTTCCTGTGGACCAAATGAGCTGGTGTGGCAGGAGCTAAGTATGGGAGAGAGAGAGAGTGGTAGGAGATGAAGTTGGAGATGTAGGCAGAGGCCAGGTAGTGTCTGGGAGGACTTCCAGGACTGCTTCCTCTTGCATCTCTCTGAATTCCTTTTGGACTTACTTGTTAAAATCATTTTGTTTGTCTCTTTCTTGTCCACCAACTGTAAGTAAACTCGTCAAAGAAAGTGCATTTTAACGAATACATTGGTTGAGTTATATGCCAGGCATATTTTCTCCACAACAATATAAAGTTGAGAAAACTAAGGTCAAGAGGCTTGAGTATCATATCCAAGATCCAAAAGCTAATGAGCAGGGCATTAGCTGCTTATTGGAGGACTGACTGGTAGCTTCTTGACTAGCCACTAACCCAGCCAGGCTCAGCCTCCAACCCATCTCTCCATTAAGGTGTCAAAACCCTTGGAAGAGGGGAGGGGTTACTGCTGCCATCTGCTTCCACATTATCTTCTCTTCTCCATGGCCCCAAACCTCCCTTTCCTCTTTCCATAGCAAAACAAAAGCTTTCCTTCAAATGAATAGAGACAAGTAGATACTGTTCTGAGAGGGAGTCTACAGCGGCTGTCTACAGCCAGGCAAAATTTGTCTGTTGTCTTTGATTAAATGTATTTGAAATAGCTTTCCAAGGCCAAGCAACCACCAATCCTGTTCAAACAAGGTCACTGTATTTTCACCAGGGCTACAAGGATTCACTGCCTCCCGTTCTTAAAGTCACCACCATCCCAAATTGGACTCTATTGATATTTGCAATTTACTTTGAAATTCACCCAAAAAAATAAGAATGGATTGCTGGATAGATAGAGGGATGGATAAATGGGTAGATATGTGATAAAGCAAACACAGTAACATGTTAAAGGTAGAATCTAGGTGGGGTATATGGGTGTTCATTACATAGTTCTTTCAAGTTGTGTGTATGTTCAAAGTTTTTCAAAATAAAAAGTTAAAAAACAAACAAACAACAACAAAAGACACCGAGGCAGGAGAGCAGGTGGACAGATAGAACAGATGGGCAGGTTCTCTCATCTCTCTTAGTTTGTGAGGCTACACACCAGGCAGTTCTCTAAGGGTCACTGCTTCTCCTGGAATTTAGAAGTAGAGTATATAATCTATACATATCCCTTTAGCTTGTGGTTCACAAAATTCAGAGTGTGTAAGAATCATCTGGGAAGTTAATTGAAAATAAAGATTCTCAGAGGCCCAGCCCCAAAGATTCTGACTCTTGTTGGGACTTGGGAATACACTTTTGTAACAAACTCTCCCCCAGTAAGTCTGATAAGAAATCCATCCACCAGGAGAAACATTGTTTTATACTGTAATGAAAGTGAAAGCCTTTGGATATGAGATAGCAGATAAGCTATCACTTCCTTTGCCCTGATAGATTTGGGGTTGCCCAGGATTTAAAGACTAATATCCCTCCCAGTTAAAGATGTGTGCATCCCTTATTCTTAATAAATTAAAATAGCAAATAAGATTTTAGGGCTTTATAAGCAAACGCGTGTACTAGGGAGACCTTTTGATGGGAGTGTCCATGCAGAAAACTGTTTCCTTCATTAATGAATAAACAAATTCTGAAAATTGCTACATTGAAATGAGAAATCTTTTTTTTTTAACTTTATTTTGTACATTTAATAATTGAAAATATAAACAATAATTTAAAAAAAGAAAAAGAAAATACAGTTGAATAAAAACATACAGGGAAGTAGATGTGGCTCAAGTGGTTGGGTATCTGTCTACCATATAGAAGGACCTGGGTTCGATACCCGGGACCTCCTGGTAAAAACAACAACAAAAAAAAACCACATACATTTCTCAATTAAATGTACTGGATAATTTAAATTTTTAAAATCATACAATATGTTACACAATATATTTGGTTCATAGTAACACAATCGAGAAATCTTATTTAAAATGAAAAGATACATGAGATAGAAAGGAAGATGTGTTTAATTTAGGTTTTGAAGAGTATTCACTTTTCTCCATTAATATTTAATAGCTTTTAAAATGAAAGAAAAGGGAAGCGGCTGTGGCTCAATCAGTAGGGCTCCCGTTTACCATATGGGAGGCCCCGGGTTCGGTCCCCGGGGCCTCCTGGTGAAGGCAAGCCTGCCCGCACGGCGTGGTTAGCTGACCCAGCGAGCACGAGCAGCAAGGGGGGGATAAATGAATAAATAAATAAAATCTTTAAAAAAAAAAATAAAAATAAAAAAAAATAAAATAAAATGAAAGAAAACATTTACAAGAAGATACAGATTGGGGAACTATGAGTTGATGGAATTTTAGGCATCCAAAAAATAATTTGGGGCAACTTTTTCAGTTGAGATTTTAATGTTTCAGCAGCTCCTTCTCAAAAATTTCCACTGCACCCTTATCTGTATTAGCACAGTTAGACCATAATGTGGATACAAAGTTGAATGCTGTCCTAAAATGAGGCCACAGGATTGTTGTAAAGGACCGTGTCACAAAATGGAAAATGATCTGTGCCGTAAAAGAGATACAAATTAAGATAAAAGATAAAATTAAAAAGAACAACAACAACCAAAAAAGAGAGATAAAAATTCAGTGTGTTGGGAGTTCAGAGGAATGAGAAATGAGTTACAGCTCCAAGGACAGTGCAGTAGAGATTTAAGCTGCATGTTAAAGGACACTTAAGATTTGGATATGCTGAAACAGGGCAGAGGGTGTACCAGGGAAAAGGGCAATATGAAGGAAGACAAAAAAAAAAAAGCGGGCCCTTCCATTACTGTTGGGCCATGAGGAACCACCAAAGGTTTTGGGCAGGGGAGGGAAATGAGCAGAGCTCTTCCTTTCAAATACTTTCTAGCAGCCTTGTGCAGCCTGCATTGGTTACAAAGAGCCAGATAGGGACTTCTGTGAAAGTTCAGGAGGGAAAATAAGGGCTTAAACTCAGGCATCAGTCTTAAAAATAGAGTATAGGACCTGTGGGAAGTAAAACCAGTAAGGCTTGGAGATGGACTTGATTGAGGAGTATGGGAGGAAGTTGAACTGCTGGCAAGGTTTCAAACCCATGTACGTAGGAGATTGGAGGAGAGTAATGGCAGAGACAAGGATTATACGAGGAAGTAACTCTTTCAGTATCGAAGGATAAATTTCAAAACATTAAAAAGATGACTTTCAAAAAAGACAAAAAATAAAGTTGACTTTCATGCAAATATGTAGTGAGCATGCTTCAAAAATGTATTTAAATTTTAGTAAAGTAATCCAAAAAATGCAAAGCTGATTCAGAGAAGGCTATGAGAGACTGTGGTAAATATATTATCAATGAAAAAAGAATGCTGAAGTAAGACTGCTAAGTTAGATCCAAAGCTGGTCAATGTTCTAAAGGGCAATAAAATTGCTAACATTGTGTGTTAGCCAGGGTTTTCTAGAGAAACAGAATCAACAGGAGATATCTGTAAATAGTATAGGATTTTATAAAATTCTCTCACATGGCCATGCTGATGCACAAGTCCAAATTCTGCAGGCAGGCTGCAAACCAGGGCTCCGGTGAAGGTCCTTGATGAGTTCCCAGGAGAAGTTGGCTGTCCAAAGTCAAACTGGAAAATTCTCTCTCAATACTGAAATCACTTCCCCTTTTAAGACATTCAATTTATTGGATAAAACATCACTCATTACTGATGGCAATCTCCTTGGTTGGTTGTGGATGTAATCAGCCAACTGTTCAATAATCTCACTTTTGACTAAAGTCCATTAATATCCTTGTATTACAATTAGCCAAGAGCTTGCTTGACCAAACAATTGGGCACAATTACCTGGCTGAGTTGACATATTAGCCTAACCATCACAGTCCACCCCTTGTCAATTTGGCAGCCATACAAATCACCTTAAACCATACTTGGTCCCTAAATAAAAACAATCACAGGCATGCATATATATATTTCCGCCTAACAATATTCACCTGTCCTGTGTACAATTGGAAACACATTAATGCCCTACAGAATAAGGTGCAAGTCCTTGGGTAATATTCACTCATAAACATTAGATCCTTAAATATATGACATGAAACTAATACAACTTGTCATATAAGGGAAAAGGTTAGAAAAGAAAACAAAAATATTCATTTTATGTACATATACAGTCATACTCAGAACAAGGAAGAAAGATTCATAACCATTACAGTCCTCATTTCTGTAACTGGTCACATGGTTGAAGTACATATTTATCACTACCTTCTTCCACTATCTATTCCATGTTCCCATTGCCTTCAGCAAGCACCTCAGCTGGCTGTGGTTCTTTGCCTGGTGGGGTGACCCAAAGTTTCATTCCTGAAGATTCTGGGTCACTGTTAGTCTTGCTGGGATTCAGTTGTCGCAATTTTCCATCGACTTTAATCACAGGGCATGGCAGTATTAGGAGACGCCCTAGAGGATCTCATGTATTCCAGACAAACTATTCTTTACCCCCATTATGTAGATGTAGTCCTATTTCCTCTTGATAGTCAGGATCAATCACCCCAGCCAGTACAGAAATTCCTTTCTTTGCCTGTTGATTAAGGGGTAAGAGGAGCCCAAAGTGGCCAGGGGACAGTCTTAACATCCAGTTCAATGGAATCATTGCTGTTTTCCCTGGTGGAAGAGCTCCTCCTTTTGGAACTAAGATCTGTAGACCAGCAGAGCTTAAGGTTGCAGGGACAGGAAGCAAAAATTTTCCTAGTGGATCACTAGAGGTAATAGTGAGTGGTGCCATCCCATTTCCACCCCTTGATTCCTGGACCCATGAATCCTGGCTATGGGAGAAACAGCACCATAGAGAGGATGCTGATTCAGAGCATACACAGCCTCCTGGAGACCACTTCCCCAGCCCTGCTAGTTGACGCCATAATTGAGACTTCAAAAGGCCATTTCAGGGTTCTGTCAATCCAGCTGCTTCAGGATGGTGGAGAACATGGTAAGACCAGAGAATTCCAGGGGCATGTGCCCATTCCCACACAGCATTTGCTGTGAAGTGTGTTCCTTTAGCAGAAGCAATGCTGTGTGGAATGCCATGGTGGTGGATAAGACAGTCAGTAAATCCACGTATGGTAGTTTTGGAAGAAGCATTGCATGCAGGGAAGGGAAACCCATATCTGGAGTATGTATCTATTCCAATTAAAACAAATCACTGACCCTTCCATGGTGGTAGTGGTCCAATGTAGTCAACCTGCCACCAAGTAGCAGGCTGGTCACCTCGGGCAATGGTGCCATATTGGGAGCAGAGTGTAGGTCTCTGCTGCTAGCAGATTGGGCACTCAGCAGTGGCTGTAGGCAAGTCAACCTTGGTGAGTGGAAGTCCATACCACTGAGCCCATGCATAAACTCCATCCCTATCTCCATGGCCACTTTGTTCATAAGCCCCTTGAGCACAGGAGTGGCTGGGGAAAGAGGCAGCTGAGCATTAGCCACAGAGCAGGTCATCTTATCCACTTGATTATTAAAATCTTCCTCTGCTGAAGTCACCCTCTGGTGAGCATTTATGTGGCACAAAAATATTTTCAGAGGACTTCCGGGAAGATGGCGGACTAGTAAGACACAAGAATCTTTTCTCCAGAAAAATAGCTAGAGGACAAGCTGAAACAGCCCCGAAAAAGATCTTCTAGGGTTTAGGTAAGCAGGTGAAGGCTTCACACCACCCAGAAGAGAGAGGGACAGAAGGGGGAAATCGCGACTACAGAACTGTGAGTTGCAAGTAGCAACTTCTGCTGCTGCCGGCACCCTCCCCCACACTCTTCAGAATTCTCGGGGCCCTGGGCCTGCGAACACAGACAAAGGGGGCTTCAGGGATCTGCCACTCCCAGAAAGGGGAGAGAGAGGGACACAGCCTTAGGCTGACTCAGGTTCTGACTTGAAATTTGGGCTGAAGAGCCCCACAGACCCTTCCACACAGCGGTTTGCCCTGGGAGCCCAGAAAGGACTGGAGAAATCCGACCCTCCCAACCTCCCTCTCTTCTAGCCTGGACTAATTGTTGAGGACTCCACAGGAGAGGGGAGAGAGAGCCTGGGGCTGACCCTGCTTTGGACTCCCAGGTTTGGTCTGCCCTGTCCCGAGAGCCCTTCCAGGCTGGGTGGGGCTGCGCCATCGTTTGCCTTGGAGCCTGCAAGGGGCTAAAGATATACAAACCTCCCAATCTCCTCCTCTACTAACAGGGACTGATTGTTGAGGATTCAGAAGGGAGTGGAAATATTTCCTAGCTGGGAAAAGGGGAGTGCTATGAGAGAAGTCTAAAGAACTGTCTCAGAAAGTTTGAATCACAGGGCTCATAGCCCCCAGACAGGAAGCTCTATCACATTGATCTGGTCTGTGTCACAACAAATACACTCCGACCAGGCACTGAATTGAGAGCAGCCAACAAGCGCCATCTCCTGGCAGACCAAGGAAGTACACATAAGAAAATTAATAAGTAAGAGAGGCTTTTCCTGGCCTCTATAGCCTCCCTGCCAAAGGCCCTAGGAAACGACTCTACAACCAATTACTGGGTCCAGTGCCCAGTTTTGAGCAACCAGCAGAACAATCCTAACAATCAAGGTTGAGCCAAAAATCAAAGAGAGGTGGTAACTCACAGCCTCCTGCCACTAAAACCCCATAAAAGAGAAAGAGATAGAGCATCTAAGTAAAATACAAACTAACCAGATGCCTAAGCACCAACAAAAAATTACGGGCCATACTAAGAAAATAGAAGACATGGCCCAAGAAAGGAATACAGCAAACTCCCAGAAGAGATGCAGAATTTGAGAGAACTAATCAGTGAGATGAGCACACATTTCCAAAATCAAATTAATGAGATGAAAGAGAATATAGTTAAAGAGATCAATGACATCAAGAAGTCATTGCGCGAACGTAAAGAAGAATTTGAAATCATGAACAGAAAAGTAACGGAGTTCATGGGAATGAAAGACACAATAGGTGAAGTAAAAAATACATTTGAAGCATACAACAGCAGACTCGAAATGATAGAAGAAAGAATAAGTGATACCGAAGACAGAGCAGCTAAAATTGAAGAGAGAAAAGAACAGAGAGAGAAAAGAATGGAAAAAATTGAGCAGGGGCTCAGAGAGTTGAATGACAACACAAAACGCAAGAACATATGTGTCATTGGCGTTCCAGAAGGAGAAGAGAAAGGAAAAGGGGCAGAAAGAGTATTTGAGGAAATAATAGCTGATAATTTCCCAACTCTCACAAAAGAAATGAACTTTCATGTCCAAGAAGCACACCGTACCCCAATAAGAATAAATCCAAATAGACCTATGCCAAGACACATATTATTCAGAATGTCAAATGTAAAAGATAAAGAGAAAATGCTCAGAGCAGCAAGAGAGAAGCAAACGATCACGTACAAAGGACGTCCAGTAAGACTTTGTGCAGATTTCTCTTCAGAAACCATGGAAGCGAGAAGACAGTGGTATGATACAATTAGGAAACTGAAAGAGAAAAACTGCCAGCCGAGAATTCTTTACCCAGCAAAACTGTCCTTCAAATATGAAGGTGAATATAAAGTATTCACAAACAAACAGAAACTAAGAGAGTTTGCAAAAAAGAATCCACCTTTGTAGGAAATATTAAAGGAAGCCTTAGAACCTGAAAGAAAAAGACAGGAGAGAGAGGCTTGGAGGAGAGTATAGAAGAAAGAAAAGCAGAAAGGATAACCAAAAAAGTAAAAAGAAAGACAAAAATAAGATGACATATGAAAACCAAAGAATAAAATGGAGGAAATAAATAGTGCATTTTCAGTAATATCATCGAATGTGAATGGATTAAATTTCCCAATCAAAAGATACAGGCTGACAGAATGGATAAAAAAACATGAGCCATCCATATGCTGCATACAAGAAACTCATCTCAGACACAAGGATACAAGCCGGCTGAAAGTAAAAGGTTGGAAAAAGATACTCCATGCGAATAGTAAATAGAAAAGAGCAGGGGTAGCTATACTAATACCAGACAAAACAAACTTCAAATGCAAAAAAATGATAAGAGATGCGGAAGGCCATTATATATTAATAAAAGGGACGATCCTCCAGGAAGATATAACAGTCATAAATGTCTACGCACCTAACCAGGGTGCCCCAAAATATATGAGACAAACTCTGGCAAAACTGAAGGGAGAAATAGACATTTCTACAATAATCGTCGGGGACTTCAACACCCCTCTCACATCATTAGATAGAACAACTAGACAGAAGATCAACAAGGAAACAGAGAACTTGAACAATATGATAAACAAGTTAGACCTAACGGACATATACAGAACATTGCATCCAAACTCAGCAGATTATCCATTCTTCTCAAGTGCCCATGGATCTTTCTCCAGGATAGACCACATGTTAGGTCACAATACAGCTCTCAATAAATATAAAAAGATTGAAATTATACAAAGCACCTTCTCAGATCATAATGGAATGAAACAAGAAATCAATAACAGACAGGAAAAAAGTAAATTTGCAAATGTGTGGAGACTGAACAACACACTCCTAAATATTCAGTGGGTTAAAGAAGAAATTGCAAGTGAAATCAGTAAATATATTGAGACAAATGAAAATGAGAACACAACACATCAAAACTTATGGGATACAGCAAAGGCAGTGTTGAGAGGGAAATTTATAGCCCTAAATGCCTATATTAAGAAACAAGAAAGAGCTAAACTCAAAGATTTAACTGAACAACTTGAGAAACTAGAGAAAGAACAGCAAACCAATCCCAAAGCAAAAAGAAGGAAAGAAATAATAAAGATTAGAGCGGAAATAAATGAAAATGAGAACAAAAAAGCAATAGAGAAAATCAACAAAACCAAAAGCTGGTTCTTTGAGAAGATCAATAAAATTTACAAACCCCTCGCTAGACTAACAAAGAAAAAGAGAGAGAAGATGCAAATAAATACAATCAGAAATGAAAGGGGGAAATTACAAATGACCTCACAGAAATAAAAAGAATCATAAGAGGATATTATGAGAAACTATATGCCAACAAACTAGACAACCTGGATGAAATGGACAAATTTCTAGAAACTCATAACCAACCTACACTGACACAACAAGAAATACAAGAACTTAACAAACCAATCACAATTAAGGAGATTGAATCTGTCATCAAAAATCTCGCAGCAGAATGGAGAGGGCCTGCATCTGCAGGCAGGATCATCCCACCCACCATATCCATGGGATATAAGCCCTCTCTCACTTGGAGTTGGAGTGGACATCACCATCCCAGTCCCCTCAGGATTGGGGGAAGAACTATGGACTAGAGTGGACTTGACGGTATTCTCTTGTTCACATATGGTGATTCTAGCAATGCAAGAAATTATAACAATGAGGTGGAGCCAGTGGCCACTTGACACTTTTGGGGTAGGGAGGGGATGAGCAGTTGAAATACAGGGGCTTCTTTGGGAGTTGGAGGTTGTCCTGAGTACTGTTGTGGCAACGGATGTAGGCCATTTTAAATCAGTACACACCACTCAGAACTGAGTGGGAGAGAGTGTGGTCTATGGTGTGAACTGTGGTCTATGGTTGGTGGCAAGGCTCCAGGATGTGTAAGTTCATTGAGGGTGGTGGGCCACCCTTGTGGGAGATGTTTGTGAGGGATGTGGTGGGAGGTGTGGGAGGTGGGCAACATGGGAATCCCAGTGGGTTCCGTGTAATATTTTGGGTAATCTAAGCACCTCTTAAAATATATGTATATATATATATACAAATAAAAAAAAATAAAAATCTCCCAGCAAAGAAAAGTCCAGGACCAGATGGCTTCACAGGTGAGTTCTACCAAGCATTTCTAAAAGAATCAACACCAATCCTGTTTAAACTCTTCCAAAAAATTGAAGAGGAGGGAAAATTACCCAACACATTTTATGAAGCCAACATCACCCTAATACCAAAGCCAGATAAAGATTCCACAAGAAAAGAAAATTACAGACCAATCTCTCTCATGAACATAGATGCAAAAATTCTCAACAAAATACTTGCAAATCGAATCCAACAGCATGTCAAAAGACTTATACATCACGACCACGTGGGATTTATTCCTGGTATGCAAGGCTGGTTCAACATAAGAAAATCAATCAATGTAATACACCACATTAACAAGTTGAAGGAAAAAAACCACATGATCATCTCAATAGATGCAGAAAAGGCATTCGACAAAATCCAACATCCTTTTTTGATAAAAATAGTTCAAATGATAGGAATAAAAGGAAAATTCCTCAATATGATAAAAGGCATATATGAAAAACCCACAGCCAACATCATACTCAATGGGGAAAGGTTGAAAGCTTTCCCCCTAAGATCAGGAACAAGACAAGGATGCCCACTGTCACCATTGTTATTCAACATTGTACTAGAAGTTCTAGCTAGGGCAATTAGACAAGACAAATAAATTAAAGGCGTCCAAATAGGAAAAGAGGAAGTAAAACTCTCACTGTTTGCAGATGACATGATCCTGTATTTAGAAAATCCTGAAGTATCCACGACAAAGCTACTTGAAATAATAAATGAGTTCAGCAAAGTGGCAGGATATAAGATCAACACGCAAAAATCAGTAATGTTTTCGTACACTAGTACTGAACAATCTGAGGAGGAAATCAGGAAGAAAATTCCATTTTCAATAGCAACAAAAAGACTCAAATACCTAGGAGTTAATTTAA
>JAKSZT010054202.1:16546075-16583932 GCA_026826555.1 Tolypeutes matacus
TTTTTTTTTTTTTTTTTTTAAATCCTGTTCTGACATTGTCCACTCGTTTTAAACAGGAAAGGGAAAGAACTTTGTGTTCAGTAAGAAGGAATAATCACAGCCGGGACTGACTGAAAGGTAGAAACTTAGGGTTGGGGGGATCTGGTTATTCCAGAAACAGGATTTGGTGGGTTATATGTGTGTTGAGTGGGTGGGAGTGTGCAGAGAATATACTCTGAAGAGTTGTAACGCATTAACAGTCTTTTTAGTTTTGTTTTTATGCCAAGTTCTCCAGGGAACAAAAATTGCTGATTTTACACACGGGGCTTCAGTTTGGGGAGTAGGACAATATTGGGGGTTTCCTAATAATAAAAAAGTAGCCTGTCTTTCAGACAAAGTCATGTAAGTTCGTTTCTTGATACTTTATTCTGTTCCATTTTCTATGTTTCTATCCTTGCCTAAATACCACAATATTTTCATTGGTATTACTTTATAACATCTGATAGGACCAATACCCCTCCCTACCTTATTCTTTTTTTTTAAACATGTATAGTAACATGTTTCTTTATTTTTAATAGTTTGGCAGTTTTTTTTAAAGATTTTATTTATTCATCCATTCATACCCCCCCTGCTGCCCGTGCTCGCCGGGTCAGCCAACCACACCATGCGGGCGGGCTCTGCCCCCACCAGGAGGCCCCGGGAACCGAACCCGGGGCCCCCCACATGGCAAACGGGAGCCCCACTGATTGAGCCACAGCCGCCTCCCTGTCACCATCTAATTCTAAAAAAGATTTTGGTGGTAAAGAGGATCAAGGGTACTATTCTGCCCCAAAGGTGTGTATATATGTGTGTGTGTGTATATGTGTATTTATATTTCTGTTTATGTATATAGGTGCGTGTGTGTGTATATATATATAATCTATCTCCAATTTCTCGAAGTATGACTATATATCCATCTACTCTAATTATCTGATTGAGAAATACCTTTAAAAATATCCTTACCTCCATGTACCTCTTCACATTAATAAAACTTCATGTATTTTTTTTTAATATATACTTATGGATTACAATGTGGTAAAACAGCAAAACCAAGAGTGGCTGGTGGTTGCTCACCCCCACTACATATTTCAGAATAAAAATTGCCAGTTTTTCCTGGCATTTCCTAGTACAGGGTAGCCAAGAATTTACTAGGCAATGTATAAGTGTAGTTTAAAAAATTATTACTATTTTACACAAGAGTTAGAAAAATCACTCTGTCCAGTGTAAACAACTCTTCATATAAGCCAATTTTGCTACCTGTTGGTTTCAACTATAATAAATGAGGTTTGAAGACTATCAACACAACATCTATATTCTTTAAAACAGAACAAAACAAACTCCCTATAATTAACCTAGAATTTTACTGTAGGATGTTTCCAAACATCCTACATATGCCTTGGCCACTTTCTAGGTAAAGGAAGGGGGGGTAAGAATTCTAGTACATTATCCTACACAGAGCTCAAGTTTCTCCTTAGGTTTTACTAAAGTTTAACCCATTGACAATGTTGTAAAATGTCAGTTACCCCCAATTTAATCTATAGATTCAAAACAATCCCAATAAAAATGCCATTTTTTTGGTGGTACTTGACCAAATGATTCTAAAGTTTATATGGAAATGCATAGGGCAAAAACAGCAAAAATGATATTAAAGAAAAACAATACTGAAAGACTTAGGCTACCAGATACTTTTTGTTCTTAAACTACTGAAATTGCGACTGTAGTATTAGCACCAGGATAGACAAACTTGACAAATGGAAGAGCATAGAAGGCCCAGAAACAGACTCATGCATAAATAGGCATTCAAATTATGACCAAGGGGGCATTGCAGTATTGTGAAGGATGATTTTTTTTCAATGTGATACTGAATCAATCGAATATACACATGAAAAGGTGAATCTTGTTCCCTACTTCACACCACAGAAATCAAATCTAGAAGGATTGTAGGAAAGTAAAACAACAAAGCTTCCAGGGAAAAAAAAATCATAGAATAGCTTCATGAGCTTGGGACAAAAACTTCTGAAAAAACAGGTCATAAAAGCACTAGCCATAAAGAAAAACTTATAAATTGGACTACATTAAAATCAGTAACTTTCATAATAAAAAAAATACCAGTAAGAGTGAAAATGTAAACCACAGTGTGGGAGAAGATATTTGCAACACATATCTGACAAGTACTAGTATCCTGAGTATGTAAAGAACAAGTCAACAAGAAAGTCTGACAGCCCAATAGGAAAAAAAAAAAAAATGGACAGGGCTCTTTAAACAGATACTTTACAAAAGAGGATATCCAAATGTCCAATAAACATGAAAATACTTAATTTCATTAGACAATAAGAAAATACAATTAAAATCACGATGAGATCCTAAAACATACTGCCAGAATGACTAAAAAGAAGAAGGCAGATGAGCAAAATGTAGTCAAGGATGTGGAGCAACTGAAACTCTCATATACTGTTGGTGGTAATGGGAATTTTTCTTTTGAGACATCCCATCCAATTCACTCTTTAAAAATGTACAATTCAGTGATTTTTATATATTCAGAAGGTTGTTACAATTCCAGAATATTTTCAATAATGCAAAAGAAACTATAACCATTAGCAGTCACCCCCCATTTCCCCTCAACCAACCATTAATCTACTTTCTGTCTCTATGGATGTGTCTATTCTGGACATTTCATATAAATGGACTCATACAACATGTGGTCTTTTGTGACTGGCTTCTTTCACTTCACAAACTGTTTTTCAAAGTTTATCCCTATTGTAGTCTTTATCGGTATTTCATATTTTATGGCTGAATATACCTTTGTATGGATATACATTTTGTTTATCCACTCATTTGAGTTGTTTCCACTTTTTTGGCTATTATGAAGTGTTACTATGAATATCCACTTACAAGTTTTTGTGCACCCATAGGTTTTCACTTCTCTTGGGTATATACCTAGAAGTGATATTTCTGGATCATGTGTGTTAACTTTATGCTTAGCCTTATGAGAACTACCAAACGTTTTTCTGAAGCAGTTGTGCCATTTTATCTTCTCACTAGCAATGTATGAGTTCCAATTCTCCACATCCTCATCACCATTATAATCTTTTTGATTGTAGCCATCCTAGTGGGTGAGAAGAGGTATTTCATTGTGATTTTGATTTGAATTTCTCAAGTCAAGTTCCCTAATGCCACATGTTGAGCATCTTTTCATGTGCTTATTGGCCATTTGTTTATCTTTGGATATTTTCTCCCAGGAATGAGAATTCTTACAACCACTTTGGAAAAACTGTTTGACATTATCTACTAAAGCTGAATACACACATAACTACACTGCAATCCACTCCTAGGCATACCCAACTGAAATAACATATATTTTCTACAAGACATGTTCAAGAGTATTCCTAGCAGCACTACTTGTTATAGCAAATAAAAAACTGAAAAACCAAACATCCTGGGGTAGGCTCAGTAACAGCTCCCCAAAGACGTTTGCATCCTAATTCCCAGAATCTGTGAATGTTACCTTACTTGGCAAAGGGACTTTGCAGATGTGATTAAGCTACGGATCTTAAATTAAGCGGATTATCCTAGATTATCTGGGCAGGCCCAATATAATCACATGAGTCCTTAAAAGGGAGGCAGGGGGGTCAAAAGGAGGTGCTGTGATGGAATCGGATGCAGTCGAAGGTGTTATGGTGCTGGCTTTGAAGATGGAGGAAGGGGCCACAGGCCAAGGATTGTGGTGGCCACTAGAAGCGGGAAAGGAAATGGGTTCTCCCCTGGAGTGTCCAAAAGAAATCAGGCCTGCTGACATCCTGACCTTAGCTCAGTGAGATTGATTTTGGGCTTCTGACTTCCAATTGGTAAGATAATAAGTTTGTATTAAATCATAAAATTTGTGGGAATTTGAAATAGCACCAATAGGAGACTAATTATTACAATAGTTTTGCAAAATGGAATATTACGTTGCAATGAGGACAAATAATGATCACTACATGCAACAAAATGCATGAAGCAGAGACCTAATATTGAAAAAAGTCTGGCACAAGAAGAATATAAACTCTAAGATTTCATTTATATAAAGCTAAAAAATGGACAAAACTTGGTAAATACAGATACAGAGTTAAAAGTTAAGACAGTGGTTACTTGGTGGGGTGAAAGTATGGACAGAGGGGCACAAGGAAAGCTTCTGGAGTGCTCGAAATGTTTTCCTTCTTGATCTGGGAGCTGATTACATATACTCACTTTGTGATATTTCAAACCATACACTTGTAACTTGTATATACTTTTCTGTACTTTATAACTTCAATAACGTTTACTTACAAGCAAAATCAAGTTTAAAAACAAATGTTCTTTCTTGCAAAAATTGTTACAAAAATAAGTTTAAAGTTTAAAGATGGTAAATGCAGGGTTTTAGATTTGTTAAAACTGAATCCCATGTAAAGTGAACAGAGTAATTTCAGGTAACAATTCCTAGGATTTTCTAGTACATCTCCAATGTCATAAAAAATAAGCTGGTCTATGCATGCAAACAGTAGCAGATATTTCAAAGTATACCAGGATGTACAGCTTGCAATTTTATTTCTTCCATTAATTCCACTTACTACATCAAGTACTGGTTTAGAAAAATTTGTCTCTACACCATAATTACAGAACTCTTTCTAGATTAAAGATTTTATCAATGACACTTTTTGTCTCAAATATTTTATCAAATAAAATGTTTTCCCAAATCAAAAGTTTCCATGCCCAGGAACACTCTAAGTTTTTCCTACATGGAAACAAATTATTACCCAATTATTTTTTGCATTTATATTCAACTATAAGGAACAAAATTTATCATACCACTAAACAGGTTTTAAAGTTCCAGTGAATCAATATGCTAGTCAGTAGAGGTACTGTCCTATCATTTTGTTCAAACAATCTTTGGAATATATAGTTTATTTTAAATTTAAATAGCAAAGACTAATCTAAAGGTTAGTAACACATTTTTTTCCCCAATTGACTTAAAGCATTCAATAGGTCAAATGTAGATGTGTTCTTTAGTTAGACTTCAAGAAAAAGATCAAATTGTTCTTAAGAAGGTTCTAAACCATGCACTAAACAAGGTTATAAACCTGAGTTTTGAAAAGGTAGAACTGGTAACAGGTATTCTCACATGTAAGAGTTATGTGTCAGTGCATTCACCAAGCTTTTAAAACAGCTTCTTCCCATGATAAAAGGCTATATTTTTATCTTTTGGGATTGCTGACATAAAATTCTGCAGTTAGAGACACTTTTGTGTGGTATATGTATTGATCAAGCAAACTTCTAAATTAAGTAAACTTACAGGATCGTGAATCTCTCGGACCCATTTGTCTCTTAGAAAGGAGAACGATCATAATGCTTAATAATCCTATTAAGTCAAACACTTCAAAATACTAGCAAATTTTATCATTAGCTAATAAATATAAATGTAAACATAAGATTATACAACAAATGATTTGAACCTCAATGCAGAGAATAAATACTTTATTAACTGATTACAGTTGAAAGTCACAAACAAAAAAGTGGTATATTAAGGCAGAGCCATATATATATAGACAAATCCAAAGACTGTCAATCTTTACATTTTAATAACCTCTGCACTTTTCTTTTACACATTTAGGCAGTGTGCTTTCTTTTCTTCTCAGTTAAAGAAACAAATCTTGGCCAATATTTCTAAGTCATATTTTGATGACAACTTACAGGATCATGGATTGAGACAATCACTAGTGTATCAAATGCTATCTGATAGTTTTCTCAGCATATTCTCTGTGTGATGGTACATCTTATTTGTATTCATTTTATGGTGGTGTGCAAAATCTGAAAATTGGTCATTTTCTCTTTTTTCAGCAAAAGAAAACTTTTAAAATGCTTTTAATAGTCTAAACTAAAATAAACTTGGATTTCCAAGCCAGTCAGATGCCCAAATTGCATATTATTTTCTGCCCTTCCCTAAACCCTCTTATATTTTTAAAATAGCCTTTAGAATATGATTATATGACTGTATTTCAGTTCTATAAATTTTGAGTTTAAAATTTCAAAATTACTTCCTTCTGCAAAGTGGCAATGCAGATAGCAATCCTACAGAATGTAGAATCATTTTTCTTCTGTATAGCTCCCTTTTATAAAAATGGGCAACCACGCACACACAAAAAGAACAAAACATGAATTTAGTCCATCTGAAAAAGCACTCCAGTTCCCTAAATCCACTTTTAAAGGAAAAAGCAGAGGCAAGTTTACATTATCTCAGAACCAAGCAGATGGCTTTATTTGGTATCTTCAGGAAGCTTCTCCTTCCGTAGGGGATGTAGGTGTTGTAGGAGAAACTGTTACTGGTTTTCGTGCAATTCTGTCCAGCTCTGCATGAACATCTGACAGGACAGGCTTCTGGCCTACAATGAAGGAAAAGAAAATAAACAAGATTTAGGTATAAGTCAAATTATTTTTTTCACCAATGTCTCTTCATTTAAAAATTATAAGCAGTTTAATTAGCTTTATCCAGCATTCTAAGTTACATGAACATCCTTAATTTAAAAATAAAGTGGTGGTGATAGTGGTGGAGCAGATGTGGCTCCAGCCGTTGGGCACCTGCCTCCTACATGGGAGGTCCTGGGTTCAATTCCCAGTGCTTCCTAAAGAAGATGAGCTGATGCAATGAACAAGGAGTGGATGTAGCTCAAGTGGATGGGCACCTGCCTGCCACATGGGAGGTCCTGGGTTCGGTTCCAGTGCCTCCTAAAGAAGACAAGCAGACAAGTGGAAACAATGAGGGAGCCACCTGGGGGTGGGGGGTAAATAAATAAAGCGGTGGGGTCTGTTACTAAATAAAGATAAATGGGCACCTATCATTTAATCTTATATGAACTCTAATCACCAATTTTCAACCTGAGGGGGCACTCACCAGATGACAATTCGCCCCAGAGATAAGGATTATTTCTGATGAATGTGTTGTCTAGACTGCAGTCTAACCATCAAAGTTTCTAATTTAGTAGGCTTGCGGTGGTGCCCAATATTTGCATCTCTAACAAGTTCCCAGAAAACAACTGGTCTTTGTGACAATCATATAGACGTGGAAAAAATTAACATGAACCACTGAATGAAATGATATCGAAGGCTTCAACAGAGCAAATCACCATTAAGTCCAAATGATCTATTAGTGGATTAATGTCAGGGTGATCTGGGAACATTCTCTTATTCTCTAAGTAAGACTGACTACTTAGAGGGAATCCTGTTAATGAAAAATGACAAATGGTCACAAAAGTACAAATATTATATGAGCATACTGATATGAAATAATTAGAATAAGCAAGCTCAGAGAGTCAGAATCTAAAATATAGGTTACCAGGGGCCTGGGTGGAGGTAGGGAATGGGGAGTTAATGCTTAAATTGTACATATTACAGATTTTCTATTTGGGCTGATGAAAAAGTTTTGGGAATAGGCGGGGGTGATGGTAGCACAACATTGTGAACATATTTACCAGCAATGAACTGTATGTCTGAATGTGGTTAAAAGAGGAAATTTTAGGTTGTATATTTGTTATTAGAATAAAATTTTAAAAAGAAACCATAGGACTGTACAACACAGTGAACCCTAATGTAAACCATAAGCTATAGGTAATAGTACAATCATAAAAGTGTTATCAATTGTTAACAAATGTACTATACAAACGCAAGGTGTTAATAATAGGGTGTTATATGGGAACTCTGTATTTTATGCATGACTTTTCTGTAACCTACAACTTCTCTAATAAAAAATAAAATTAAATATGATTTTTTAAAATGTGGTAATATATGTATTTTAAAAAAAAATAGTGACACATGGCCCCAAACCAGATTTTAAAAGGTGACAATATGCCAGGCTCGGCAGCAACAGCTTCATCATCATTAACTCATTTCATTAGAACCTACCTCAAAATTATTATGATACCTATATCTTCAAAAAGAACTCAAAGTTTAGAAAAGTTAGGTAACTTGTCTAAGGCAAGTTACTAGACTTCATTATCAAGAACTTTTTCCTTTAATTTAATTCACTTAAATTTCTAGCTTCATTCGTCCTGGTTCTGTACTCACAGGAAAATAACTAAGCAGCTTGAAAAATGTCCTTTGAGGGGAGATATTGCTTAATGGGTACAGAATTTTCATTTTAGGTGCTTGTGGTGGTTTGGAGCTGTATGTACCCCAGGAAAACATGTTCTTTGAGTTAAACCATTCCCGTGGATGTGGACTCATAGGAAGTAGGACCTTTTGATGAGGCCACTTTAGTTAAGGTGTGACCCATCTCATTCAGGATGGGTCTTAATCCTCTTACTAGAGTCCTTTGTAAACTGAATGAATATAGAGAAAGAGAAAGCCACAGAGCAAAAAGCTGAAAGCAGTGAAGCCAGGAAAAGAAGGGAAAGACCAGCAGATGTTGCCATGTGCCTTGCCATGTGGCAGAGGAGCCAAGGACTGCCAGCAGCTGATCTCTGAGAAGAAAGCATCACCTTGATGATGCCTTCAGAATTTTTTTTTTCTTTTTTCAAAGAAGGTACCAGGAACTGAACCCAGGAGTTCAATCACTTGTGCTACATCTGCTCCCCCTTGATGATGCCTTGATTTGGACATTTTCTCGGTCTCAAACTGTAAACTAATAAATTCCCATTAAGTCCACTCATATCATGGTATCTGCTTTCAGGAGCCTAGGAAACTAAAACAGTAATGGATGGTATTAATGGTAGCACATTATAAATATAATTAATGCTGCTGGGTTGTACACTTAAAAATGGTTAAAATGCCAAATTTTACTTTATATACATACATTTATATGATATATAAACATATATATATATATGTACACATACACATATAATGGAATCACCTTGTTGACTATCAACATGACTGTCCTCTGAATTCATTCCAGATTATTCATACAGTGTCAAATCGCAAAGTCTTAAAATATTAAATACTATGAAGCTGTTGAAAATTGGCCATGAATGTGAAAAAGATACAAAGTATCTTAGCATCTTATTTAAATGGCTGCTGGGATTATGAAACAACCCCTGCTGAGGTCACAATGTCAAAATTTTTTTAAAGAACATATGGCTTATTTTTAAACTGTTTCTTCTAGAATTTCAATTACTTATTCTAAACATGTATGGGAAAAAGATGGAGAACTGAACACACTCATTAGCCTTTACTCCTTCCCCAAACCCCACTAAAATGACAATAAAGGGATTTAAAAAATAGGCATAGGACAATAAGAATAAAAGAGAAAATAGCAACAAAATTTGGGAATCTGCAGAGAGGAATGAGCAGTAACTGAATTAGCATTCCTGAGAAAGCTGAATTTTCTAAACTCAGAGAAAGAAAAGCCAAGAAGTGACCAAAAAACTTGTAAAAAGTTCAGAAAATGGTAGCTGCAGATATATGTGAAAAGGGTCGCAAGAGGTGGTGTTAAAAAAGGAGAATGAGTTAAAAAAAAACAGATAAACTGGACTTCAAAAAATTAAGATCTTTTGTGCTTCAAATAACACTATCAAGAAAGTGATAAGACAACTCACAGAACATGAGAAATTAGATGCAAATCATCTATCTGATAAGGGTCTAAGTATCTACAATATAAAAATAACTCTTACAACTCCATAATAGAAAGACAAATAACCCAAAACAAAAAATGACACAGCATCTGAATAGACACTTCTCCTAAGAAGATATACAAATAGCCAATAAGCACGTGAAAAGATGTTCAACATCATTAGTAATCAGGGAAAGGAAAATCAAAATCACACTGAGATACCACCTCACACCCAATAGGATGCCTATAATAAAAGAGATGACCAATAACAAATGTTGGTAAGGATGAGGAGAAATTGAAACTCTCATACATTGTTGGTGGGAATGTAAAATGGTGCAGATGCTTTGGAAAGCAGTTTGGCAGCTCTTCAAAAAGTTAAAGTTATCATACATAGAGTTACCATATATGATCCAGCAATTCTACTCCCAAGAGGAATGAAAACCTATGCTTACATAAAAACTTGTATACAAACATTCAAAGCAGCATTATTCACAACAGCCAAACGTGAAACAACCCAAATGCCCATCAACTACATAAAATAAATGCAAAATGTAAATAAATAGCAGCATACTCATATAATGGAATATTATTTGGCAATAAAAACAAATGAAGTGCTGATATATGCTATAATATGGATAGACCTAAAAAACATTAAGCAAAAAAGCCATATATTGTATGATGCCATTTGTATGAAATGTTCAGAATAGACAAATCCATAGAGAGAGAAAATAGTTTAGTGGCTGCCCTAGAAAAGTGTGTGTTAGGGGATGAAGGAAGCAGGGAGGAATAATTGCTACTGGGTTCAAGGTTTCCTTTTGGGGAGATGAAAATGTTCTAAATTAGATAATGGTGATGGTTGTACAACTTTGTAAATATACTCAAAATCATTGAATTGTACACTTTAAATGGGTGAACGTTATGAAACATAAATTATATCTTAATAAAGCTGTTTTTTTTTTTTTTTCAAGGGACTTGCTCCAGGCAGCTATACCTGACTTTTTGGCAGATGGTGGCAAACCGCTGCTTCCGCCTCCAGTCCCACCTCCAGGGCTACCACCTCCAACACCAGGGCCTCCTGGGGATCCAGTCTTTTTACTCAGCAAACTATTGAAGAAATTTGCCAGGACACCTTCACTTGTAGCTCCAGCTATAAAAAATAAAGACTTTTACTAAAAACATTAAATATTCCCATAAATTATTCTTAAAGTAATTATACAAAGAAACAAGTAATAGACTTAAAATTTAAGAGCTATATGTTCCAAACTCAATTCTAGTTTGATCTTCTAAGGCTGGGTAAGTTCTTCTCTAATCAAATTATATATGAAAAACAGTATGAGTAACTTTTTTTTTTTTTTAAACATTTTATTTATTTATTTATTATTATTTTTTTAAACATTTTATTTATTTATTCATTCATCCCCCCCCCCTGCTGCCCGTGCTCGCCGGGTCAGCCAACCACGCCGTGCGGGCGGGCTCGCCCCCACCAGGAGGCCCCGGGAACCGAACCTGGGGCCTCCCATATGGCAAACGGGAGCCCCACCGATTGAGCCACAGCCGCCTCCCGAGTAACTTTTAATGGTATGAAAGAATTATTTTTTTAAATCAGAATTTTATTTTTAAGAGGTCAAAGCCATTTTAAACTAACTAACAGATGTTAGACGCTTATATATATCCCCCTTTTGTAAAAAAGTTTTCTAAAACATTACTTTTGAAAAATATTTTACATCACATATTACAAAAAGTTACCTGGTCCTCTATGAAAACCAACAGAAGTTCCAATAGATAAATGGCAAAGGATAGCAATAAACAATTCACAAAATGGAAATGCTAGTAGGAAAAGCTCTTATTAGTTAGTAATTAAAGAACGCTGATTAGGTTGTGGTAAAATTGCAACACTCAATGTTAATGGCATGTAAAGTTGAATAATTCATTTGAAAAACATTATCAAAATGTACAAAAATGTACAAATTCTTTGACCTAATAATACCACTTATGGAAATTATTCCCATAGAAATAGCTATTATACATATAGACTTTTCTTTGTTAATTTCATATTTCCTATAATAGTGTAAATATGAATTACTTCAATGACTTAATACAGAAGAATGATTACACATAACACAAAACTTTCATAAAGCTTATCTCATAGGAACAATGATATAATGTAAAATGATTCACAATCTGATTATGAGATTATATCTACAGAGATAAACACTAGAAAGTATTGAACAGAAGTGAAAGTAGCTGTGGTAAAAGGTGGGATTCTAGGTGAATTTCCTTCCACTGTAAGATGTGTTGTGTTGGTTTCTCCAAAAAGAGAGAGAAATGTACCTTTCATGTTTGGATCAATTTTTTTTGACCCAGCAGGGATGGGTGACACACTGGCAACATTGGATGACACAGATCTATTTGGTGTTCGAGGGGAGCCTCCTGGGACTCTTGGTGAGGCATCCTAATAAAAATAGAAAAGAAACAATTATAAAGACCTGAAACTTTCAACTTACAATAGGTATTATGAATCATATTCTAATTATGTGAGGATACCAGTACATTTTAAAATACTAATTTGGCTTCACTGGGAAAACAAGAATCTCCTGAGTAAGGAGCTGTGGGAGTCAGAGAGGGGTTCCAATCCAGACTTGCATATTATCAGCTATATAATCTTGGGCAAGCCACAATCTCCTCCAAAGCCTCTATTTCCCCATCTGTAAAATGGTGTTAATAACAGTACACCTGCTCCTAGGACTGTTTTGAGGATCTGTGAAATAACACACAAAGAGCTCAGTATGTCATGCCTGACACATGACAAACATTCACAAAATAGATCTTTACATGATTTAAATATTCTAAAAGGGAGTGAAGCTTACCTTTCAAAACCTCACAGAACAAATTCCAGAAGAATTCTGAATTCAAGTTTATAACAAAGCACACTAATATGAGATATGTATATGATTAAGAAAAAATAACTAAAATAATATGTTCTGCATTTTAATAATTTTTCAAAATCCATAATACTGACCACAGGCCTTCCAGCTGCAGTTGGTGGTTGTTTTGCTAAAAGAGACTGGAAGAAAAAAAAAAAAAGATTCTGGTTTAAACATTTATAGAATGTATTGATAAATATTTTTTAAAAGCAGGAAGTCTGTTTTTATTTTATTGTACTCGACAAAGAAGTAATTAATATCAATGGTAGAAAAAGGTAGAAATAAGGGTGAAAGGACAAGTTCTATATGAAGATGCTCATGGGAGATTGGGAAGAAATCTTTGGAAATTGGCACCAGTAGACATAGCTCCACCTTTGGCAGGTAACATTTATGATGGAAAAAAAAAACATGGTTTTATTTTCCAGATCCTTCTGTGGCCAATCTATCAGCTTCTTCATTGCCTTTGATGGCTCGATGACTAGGAACATACTTCCACAGAGTATCTATCCCTTGGAAGCTGGATCAATCATCTCAAAATCTTTTCTGTTGACAATACCTTTTCCAGAGATCATTTTCCAGTGATTTTCTTTCCAGATACTACTCCATTCTGTCATGCCTTTAGTGACAAACTTACTATTTGTTCCAGATGATACGTTTATCTATATTTTGACTCTTTACTTGTTCAATTGCTGCGTGGTTCAATTGCTACGTGAGCTGCCTGCAGTTCTGCTCTTTGGTTTATATGCCATGTAGAAATCCACTCACTTACATTTACAGGATTGCCAAGTCCTCAATAAACTCAAAATCCTGCTTGTGCGCCATCTCTCCCATTATATTTGCTGCTATCATCTACATCAACAGTTGGAGTGTATTCTCAGACCCTGCCATGTTGGTCCCATTTCAGCCTTTCCCAATAGGATCGCTCAGTGTGTCCCCCAGTGTCCAGACTGGGGGCAGGGTATGTGACTATGGTCTCCTTAATGATGTATATTTAAATAAAATATATGCAAGAACAGTTTACCAATTATCCACACTAAGTTTGCATCTGATGCAATTTCATACCTGTAGCTTCATAAGAAAAACTTGGTCATCTTCTGCCACAATTTCTTTCTCATGCACAAACTGAAAAAAGCAATGCATAAATGAATAAATTTAATATATTATGTTAAAGCCTTTAATAACCTACTCCCTAATTACACTAACTCAAAAACATTTCAAGAATATTAATGCTACCTATACTATATCCACATGGGTAAGCTGCCCTACCAAATTCCCTAATGGCAGGCAGAACTGTCCAATAACTTTCAGTGGTGACGTAAATGTCATTTATCTGTGCCATTCAATATAGTAGCCACAAACCACATGTGGCTACTGAGCACCTGAAATGTGGCTATTATGACTAAGAAGGGAACCCACACGAATTTTTCATTTTATGTAATTTTACCTAATTTACATTTGAAAGTCATTTGTTGCTAAGAATTACTGTATTGGGCAGCACAACCCTATAGCCACGGGCATATTAATCATGCTTATAAAATTTGCTAAACAACAGTTAGATGTTTTCAAAGGGCTAGTAATATACCAGTTCAGTGAAAATCAACTTGACTCTGGTTTCCTGAAATAAAAATATAATGGCTCTTTTCTCTGCTGAATAATTAGGGCAAAGGAATTGCAAGTCTCCTGCTTATACTCTCTTGCTGTGCAATGCAAGAGAGTATATTTTCCACAAAGTAGCCAGAGAGATACTTTGAAATGGTTGTCAGATCACATCACTCCTCTGCTCAAACCCTCCAGTTACTTTCCATATTGAAATGAAATCCAAAATCCTTACTGCAGTCTAATGGTAAGGACCACAAGATCTTAATTTTGCCACTCACCTCCTACCACTCTTGCCCTCATCACAGCCTTTCCAGCCTCTCTGCCTCCTTGCACATTACTGCCTCAGAGCGTGTACACTTGCGGTCCCCTCTGCCTTCAAAGTTCTCCCTCTGATCAGACCCATCCCCTAACCATCCCTAAAGCAGCGCCCCTCCCTGACCCAGTCCCCTCATTCACTGTCTCCCTACCCTGTTTTATTTTCATAGCACTTATCATGACAACAGAGGATAAATGTATTGGTTTATTCTTTTCATCACCCTCTTAATAGTTAGCACCTAGCACCTAAAGCAATGCCTTTTGAGGTGGTGCTCAACAAATATTTGTGGAATGAATAAAAGAAAAAGACAACTTAAAACACAATTAGTTGGTTAAAAAAAGAGAATGGGAAAAATTCAATTGATCTGTGCATTTCTTTTAACAGACATCCAAATCAAATATGCCAACTGGCTTTTCATTTACCATTTGACCTTAATTTTCTTATTACTCATTTTACACAAACAGAAGATGGATGTGACTGTTTAGATTCTTAAGTAGGAATTTTCTTATATATTAAATCAAAATTATTTCTTTCTAAAACACATGTCCAAATTAAAATTGAGTCAGTGAGAAGTATTAATATGCAAACAATCATTTTTATAGGGCTTTTTAGAAGCTTCTATAACTTATAGAACATCATATACTGTTTAACATGAAATCAAGATATATGAAAGAGGCAGCGGATGTGGCTCAAGCAGATGAGGGCCTGCTTCCCACATGGGAGATTCCGAGTTCGGTTCCTGTTGCCTCCTAACAAAAACGGAAAGAAGCAACAAGCAAAACAAACAAAAACCAATTCAGGGGAGCTGATGTAGCTCAGTGGTTGAGTGCTGGCTTTCCACATACGAGGTCCTGGGTTCAATCCCTGGCCCCTGGCACCTCAAAAAAAAAAAAAAAAAGATTTATGAACGAGTCTCTTCGGGGACCTGATTTAATAGTCATAAGAATGACATACAACTGTCAAGACTAAAATTTGGATATAGGGCCTCATCCTGACTAAGATGGTAGAGTGAGATGCTTTAGGTCTCTGCGGCCCCCAACCCCCTGCCCCAAAAGCAGCTTTGTACAACCAGCAAGAGCTGGCAGAAACCTCTTTCTCAAAGCTCCAGAAAACAGTTAAAGGACTGCAGTAACAGTGTTAGTGCCCAACCAAGAAAAAGGCCAATTAAAAGCTTAGGATCTTGTGGCGCCCTGCCTAGCCTTTCTCTACCCCTCATCACCCCTTACCAGCTTGATGCAGAGCCAGCCTGAAGCACCCAGAGCATAGATTCCTGGTCCAGGTTCCAGATGGAGTGGAGTAACCCTTGTGTACATTTAAGTCTGGTCCCATCTGTCTAGTGGGGGGCTGAAGGGCTTGCCATTCTAAAACTTGGCCTGCACGTAGAAAGCATCATACCAAGCTCTCTACAGAACATTGTGGGAGAGCAGTCAAGTTGTGCTGCCACTGGTAAGGGATTGCTGGCTGTAGGACATACAGTGCAGTGCCTGTGACCATGAGGAAACTGTTTCCTAGGGCAGAGGGGACACCTGTAACCGTGTGTATATGAGGAAATTCCGAGGGGTCACATGTGCATTCCCAAGACAAGACACATGCACAGAAAGGATCAGGGAGGCCCCTACGCTTTGCCTAGAGCTATTCTCTAATTTCACTGGATGGATACGCCCAGAAGAAGAACACTTACACAGGTCAACCTGCAAAGGCTGAGAAAGGTGTTTTCTTTCCTGTTTTTTTTTTCTTTCCAAGCTCCTGGCATTCACTAGTTGAGTACAAGCTTAAGGAACAAATTCCTCAGAGTCTAAATTCCAGTGATAACAGCTTAAAATATCAAAATGTCCAGGTTGCAACACAAGATTAAAAAATAGAAACAGGAAGCAATAGCTCAGGCAAAGGACAAGATGAAAGCATTACAAATGATCAATGAAGAGGACCAGACCTGGGCATACCAAACAAAGACTTAAAAAAAAAAAAGGTCCTTAATACACACTGTGGCAGATATAGTTATGAATTCCAAAAACAGATATTGGATTATGCTTGTAAACTGGTCTGCTCATCTGGGCATGATTAAGTTATGATTGGGGATTTAATTGGGCCACATCAGTAGGATGTTGAGTCCCTGCCCCTTGGTGGGTGGGGACTCAAAGATAAAAGACATGGCAAAGGACAGAGATGGAGTTTTTGATGTTGGGGTTCTGATGCGGAGTTTTAATGCTGGAGCCCAGGAGCTTGGTCGTGAGGAAGGACAGAAGGCTTTGGGAAAAGAGACGAGCCGTTCACCTGACAGTTCACAGCTGGCCTTGTGGAGAGAGACAAAGCCGAGAGAGCCTCGTAGTCTACAGCTGATCTTGTGGAGGAAACAGAGGGGCTAAGCCCAGAGAGCAACGGCACCCCGGGAAGAGAGGAACCCAAGAAACCTGAACCCTGGCAAATATCGGCAGCTATCTTGCTCCAACACGTGGAAACAAACTTTGGTGATGGAAGTAACTTATGCTTTGTGGCCTGGTAGCTGTAAGCTTCTACCCCAAATAAATACCTTTTCTAAAAACCAACCAATTTCTGGTATTTTGCATCAGCACCCCTTTGGCTGACTAATACATGCACAAAAACTACCGGAAAACATGGACAAATAACTAAAGGAAATCAGAAAAATGATAGATGAACACAAACAGAATATCAATAGAGAGATGGAAAGTACAAAAAGAACCAAACAGAGCTAAAGATCATAGTAACAAATAAAAAATTCCTTGGAGAGCTTCAACAGCAGATTGGAGCTGACAGAAGAAAGAATCTGTGAATTCGAAGTTAAGACAATTGAAATCATTCAATCTGAGGAACAGAAAGAAAAAAAGTAAACAGAGTCTCAGGAACCTGTGGGACACCATCAAATGTAACAATAAATGTGTTGTGGGAGTCCCTAAAGAAGAGAGAGAGAAAGGGTACAGAGGATATTCAAAGAAATAATGGGTGAAAACGTTCCAAATTAAACGGTAGACAGGAATACACACATCCAAGATGCTCACCAAACTCCAAACAGGATAAACCCAAATAACCAAGGCTGCAGCATATTAGCAGACTGTTGGATGTCAAAAATAAAATGAGAATAAAAAATTCTGAAAATTGCAAGAGAGGAGCTGTATGAGGCTCACATACAAGGGAGCCTCAATAAGATCTTAAGTGCCAATGTCTCACTGGAAACCATGGAGGCAAGAAGGCAATAGGATGACATACTTAAAATGCTCAAGTCAAACAACTGCCAACCAGCACAACTGTCTTTCAAAATGAGGAAGCGATTAAGACATTCCCAGATAAATAAAAGCTGAGAGAGTTCATCACCACTACACTGCCTACAAGAGATGTTAAAGAGAGTTCTGAATGTTGAAAGGAAAGGACAATAGACAATAAATCAATGTCACATGAAGAAATAAAGATCTCTGGTAAGAGTAACCACATGGGTAAATATAAATGTCAATACTATTGTATTTTTGGTATATAACTCCACTTTTTACTTCCTACAGCATCTAAAAAGTAAATGTATAAAATGTAATAAATCAGTAGTTTGGGACTCAATACATAAGCGTGTAATTTGTCACAAGAACTACGTAAAGGTGGGGGGATAGAGGGGTACAGGAACATAGTTTTTGTATACTACCAAAGTTGGCATCAAAGCAAAATGCGATTGTTATAGATTTAGGATGTTAAACTTAAGGTCCATGGTAACTACAAAGAAAAATACCAGAGAATATGCGAGCTCAGAGACAGAAACTAAAGTACAAGTTGCCAAGGGAAACGGAGAGTTAATGCATAATGGGTGTAGGGTTTCTGTTTGGGGAGATGGGAAAGTTTTAGTAATGGAAGGTGGTGAGGGTACCACAGTATTGTGAATGTGATTATTCCATTTAATGCTCTGTTTGCATGGGATGGCTGAGATAGGACAGTTTATGTTCTATATATGTCCCACAATTAAAAAAAAAAAAAAAAAAAGTGACTTAAGAGACAATGATAAGGAAAAAAAAAACAAAAAAAAGAAAAAGAAAAAAAAAAAAAGAGACAATGACAATTTAATGCAACAAATGATCTTGGATGGGATGTAGCAAGGGAGGAGAAAGGCTCAAAGGGATATTGGGGCATATGAAAAATTTGAAATATAGACTATAAGCTTTATACCAATGTTAAATTTCTTAAATTTGATAACTGCACTTACAGTGGTTAGTTAAGTGAATGTCCTTTTTCTTAGGGAAGGTACAAGGAAGTATTAAGCGTTCAAAGACTATGATGACAAACTACATTCAAATGTTCAGAAAATGGGTTGATAGACAACAGAATTCTACAACAATGTGGCAAACATAAAATTGGTGGGTCTGGGTATCTGGCAGGGGGAATGATATGTTGGAGTTCTCTGTATTATTAGTACTGTAATAGGTTTGTATTATTTTTGTAACTGTTCCATAAATTTGAAAGTATTTCAAAATAAAGTGAAAAACTTTTTTTAAAATCCATTTTACCACTCTACCCCACCCCCGTTTTTGCTGTTTTTCTGTGTCCATTCACTGGGCAATTCTCTGTGTCTGTTTCCTACTCTCTCTTCTCATCCTTCTCCTCCTATCTTCACCGGGATTCGATCCTGGGGACCTCCAACGTTGGGGAGAGGTGTTCTGCCACCTGTGCCACCTCAGTTCCTGTTTTTTTGGCCCATCTCATCTTGGCTCTTCCCTGTGTCACTCTCCTGTTATGTCATCATCTTGCTACATGGCTTGGCAGGGCCTGGTGGCCCACATGCCTTCTATATTTTTCTTTATTTTACCATGAGGTCCCAGGGATCAAACCCAGGTCCCTCCATATGGGAGATGGACGCCCCACCCCCCCCCCCCCCCCCCCGGGGGGGGGGAAAAGAGAAAAAAAAAAAAAAAAAAAAAAAACAAAAAAACCCAAAGATGAATATAGGAAACCTAATGCCTTTGTTGTTGTTGTTCCCCCACCCCCTGAATGCGTTTTGATAGCTGAGTGACTAGTGTGGGTTACTAATAACTGTGGAGAAGATGTGAGGTGTGCCTCTCAATAAGTGAAAGCCATATTTTTTGGCTTTTAGCTGAGCTCTAGATTGGAAAATTCAGAGCTTCTGGTTATTCAAATAGCTCAAGATCCACATATTCACTCATACCAATTGCAATGGACTATATTTCAAGAATATGGAACCTGCATTAACATTTACTAATATAAATATACCAAAGGCTAAATAACAACTTAGCAACTGAATTAGCTGGCATATATTTTACAAAAACAAACCTTTACTGTGAATTGTACACTGGGAACACCCAAATTATACTTAGAAAATCTCTTGATGAAAGAGGACCTCTTTGCTTGTAGTTCTACCTATAATCTTAAAAGTTATGGGCTTCCCCCTCAGTTTAAAAGCTTAAATAGTGAGATTATATACTAAAACTGTTACCTTTCGGACAGGTGGTTTAGTTATAATGTCTTCAAAATTATCTTCTGCTTTTAATGTTTGAAAATTTTCATGTAATATTCCTATTTTCTTATCATTATCCCACCCTGCTGGACTGGAAAGAAATATATATGATCAGTTCTCAAGCATTTATATAGCCATCCTTCCATTCAATTCATGGTCATGCAAAGGGACTGTTTTACAAAGTCAATTTGACAAATCATGGAAAACTTATCAGCTTTTTATTATAATGCCCAAGTTATGTTTTAAAATAATTACCAATATTTTAATTTTTTAAAAAGCCATACATTTTGGGGGAGGAGGGCAGTTTTAACTATTGCCTCCCCATTTTTTTCACAAAACTTTTTAAAAGCGTATCTAGATTATACATTGAGTCATTTATGTATCATAACTAATTAAAGAATAAGTAGGTACAATACACCAGTATTTTATACCCAATAGATAGTTTACCTATAATAACAAGAACTTTTGAAAAGAGCTCAGGAGGACAGTAAATCTAAGATAAAAAGGTCAAGACAGGTTATAAGTAAAATAATCTAGGAACAGATTCTCACCTGTTCAATGTGGAAAGGTCTATTGGTTCCACTTCAAATCGCAAAATGACGACTCCCATCAAATAGCAGAATCAATACACAATAAAATAATATATTTAAGAGTATACTTACATAAATACTGCATCTTTTTCCACAACAACAGCAGGAATCTTATAGGGAAATCCATACAGTTTCTGGACAATGTATTTATATACTAAATCTATATTTTTGTTTTCTTTTACTGAAGTGTAAATAAGCGCCGCACCATCTGAATAACACCATTAAAGAAATTTTGGACAAATTCCATGAACGTGTACCATGAAATTCTGTGTTCTCTGCTTAACATTTATTTACATGTATATTAGTCTCAAAGATAACTTCCATCAGTATTTTATATTGTAATTGAGAATTTTCAAAAATATAAAATACTTAAATTGGGTTAAAATGCAAATAAAACAATCTTTACATAATCTAACTTAGAAGGGGAAAAGTCTCATTAAGCCAAAAAAGCAAAGGTAAATTTAATAATACTGACAGCATTACCTGTATATTAAAAACATACAAAGAGGCAAGTTTTAAAAAAAATTTTTAACCTTCCTAAACTTCACGAGGGAGGGGATATTATTTGTCAACAACTGTTTTGCATACCTTTTCCATAAAGATGCTTTGTTCTAGTGTCTCTTATAGTTTCTACTAATCCCAGGAATTATGACTTCAGAATGCTCAGGAGACCCACTGATGAGAGAATGTGAACCAGTAGGTAACCTCAGGAAGTTTTCCAAGAATGACCCAAGGCAAAAGTAGATTTTATGACCAAAACTTGAGATAACACAACCTCAACATGAGACTGTATTAATTAAAGTAGATCTTAACTTTAATCTTTTATCCAAAAGATATGATGGATAAAAAGATCAAGAGGTCAGTAGAAAAAGGGGCAACATGATCTCTGATAGATGATGTGGTCAGAGTAACTATCAGAGATTCTCTGACCACCTTCTAAAGACCATACTCTAGCACTGGCCATTGTGTCCATGAGAGATGGGGAAGTAGTCTAACTTCTCTTCCAGAACATGGCCTGGACTTATGAACCTAAAACTGGTATTGCTAAATACTACTTAACTTGGTAGAAGAAACAAGCACCATAATCTCAAGTAAAAGCTTAATCATGTGAATTTTTCATTAATCATCTTTCCCATGATGAGAACTGATTTATCATAATTTACAAGATTTCTATAGCCGAAAACTTTGCATTGTAATTAAAATTTTAAATAAAAATGATTTTAGACTGTCATCTTCACTCACAGACAAACACACCTCACTCACTGTCTTGAGGTGACTTCTCACATTTTTAATACCTTAAAAATCAGATGGCTCTAAAGGTGTGTAATTTAGCAGACAGCTTCCTGATTACATTTCTATATTGACATTTTCTACTATAACATGACTGTTCTCAAATTTTCTAATCTTCAAAGATAACAAAAAAGGCTATAGACACCTACTTCAATTACTTCCACTTCTTGAAGATTCTTAGGTGATCTAGTGCCCTTTAATTAAGTTCAACCATCATGTGACATAAGAGAAACACTCACAGAGAAGACAATGAATCTCACAGAGAAGACAACGAATTGAAGGAAAATGGGGAAATGATAACTACCAGTGTCAAGTGATCTTACTTAGTTAGGCTTTCTATATTATGTGGTCCTTAAATTAAGGAAAATGATTTGTAAATTGCAGACACTATAAATGTGTGTTACTTATTACTGCTATCCCTAATATAATTTCTTCACTTCTCAGACTCAAAATCTTTGGTTGGGGAAACCAATTGCAAAATTTCTGATCCAACAGGAATGGATGGGGACAGCTCTCTTCAGTGCACTTAAGGTTTGAATAAGTTTTCAGCAATAAATTCTTTTAAAAGCATTAACTTACAACCCTCATTTTCTACCTCTATTAGTTATAAATGTTATTCATTGGCTCATCCAATCTTTGCAACTTTGATTACACCAGATGGCCCAAGGCAAGTTTTCAAACCTTGAGATCATCACAATTACCCAGGAAGCTGTTTAAAAGTACAGATTCTCCAGCTTCATCTTGCAATGTTCCAATTCAGTAGATTTTAGATGGGCCAGAGAGTCAGATACACAGCCAGATTTTGAAACCACTGCATTAGACTAATGAGAAGGTGATAACATAATAAAGATACTAAAAATGAAAACACACAAATCTAAAGCCTGATCTTGCCCTATCCCCCAATAAACAAATACACCTTTTTATCTGAATATGTTCACAAAGCAAACTCATTAGAATTTTCACATAACACTGGTAATTCTTTTTCTTAAGCATATTTTTTTAAACAAAGCAAATCAGAATTACATGCTTGATACTTAGTTCTCTCTCTCAAAATATCCAGATATAAATTATTTGGGAATTAAAATGGAAATTTCAATCAGAGGCAGGAAGAAAAACATTTATAGAATTTCTAAAGTCCATCAATTTAATTATTTTACTTCAAAAATCAAATAAAAACAAGTAAGGTATATTGTGCCAATCAATGTGTTAAAGGATACAATGTAAACAAAACTTCCGGATATGGGACTGAATAAAATCAAAATGTTCATCTCTGTAGTCATGTTCTTTCTCCAATACACTAATGGCATCACACTGAGTTAAAATAATTAAAAAGAACAATACAACATTAACTTTAAAGAATCAAAATTATATAAAATGATTTAAACAGTTCAATTATGGGTGGGGAAACATCACAAAACTACCACTCTAATATGGTGACAGAAGAGTGGAACCTAGAGTATCAACCACTCCTTTCTGTCTAGAGACTTTTGGCTGGCGTCTTAAGACTAGGGAATAATTTTATTTGTTTAAAAAAGCATTGACTTCTGTGTTATACTGAATCTGGTGAGAGTACCAAAGAGAAAGTTTCAGTTTGTAAGGAAAGAAGAATAACAGGACAAGCTTATTCTGAGTGGTCAAACTTACTAATTCAACTACTTATGTCCTAGAACAAAGTTTTCAAGATCTAAAATCTACTCCAGTTCTACAAAACCTCTGTGTATTTAGAGTCTCCACCTCTCACCAATTCCTCCTTGTTCCTCTGTTTATCTGGTAATTCTTAATCGACCATTTATTTTCAGGTGCTTTTATTCACTCACTACAATTTCACCAATAGCAAAATAAGGGAATTTTTGAATTATTTATTTATTTTCAAAAATAAAGCTATTTTTGAAATGTCACCTGAACACAATCAATGAAATAATTCTGTCTGCTTTCAAAAAACAAATTTTAAAATGTTAAGGAGAAAAAAGAAGGCATAGTTCAAATATCATGACATTCAAATAATTTCACTAAAACCTTTCTGAAATTAGTGTGAAATCTGAAAAGAAACATTTAATAATGTTCATTATACCTAATATTAGATTAGGGTCAGATTTGATATGTAATTTCTTTGGTTATACATATATACAGCATAGAAAAAAAATCTCCTTAATCATTTTATTCAACTCTGAAAGTGATTATTACACTGACTTGTGGCAATTTTGGTGAAACATGGTGCTTAACAGAGATTTTAATTTACATCACAGGATCTGGACCTAAGGCAAGAAACTTATTGTCTCTGAATCTCAACTTCCACAACTTTTAAACTGATGAAGTTGAACAACCATAACTCATCCATTCTGAGACATACCTTCTCCCATCCCCTACACATTTTAAAAGCTCTTAAACTGAGGTACATCTGATGGTGACTTAGATTATATGAAATACAGTAAATAATCTCTTTTGGCTTGAAAATATTAACAACTTACGACATTTGATACAGACTCAGCATCCTTTAGCTTAACATTTTTCCTTGGGACAATAAGATTGCTTTTTATGAGGCAATTTGTAGTGTAAAATAGGGAAACAACTGCAAATTAATAGCTTTTTGCCAAACAAAACAAAAACAAACCACAACATAAGGATTCCAGGGTAAGCTTTTAAAAACTTAGTTCTATAGAAAAGGTGTAAGTAATTATACCAGAATCTCCATTTGAAAGACAGATAAGACTTTAATTTAATTATGTTAAATACTGTCCATTTCTGTTACTAAAAATTACTGTAGCATTCAAAGTAAAACCTAAACTAGTTTTAAATTTTTTATCACCTTTATTCCAAAGACTAATAAATTCTATACTTTCTTTTAATTATAAGGCAATTTTTATAATTAAAAAAAAAAAAAAAAAAAAAAAAAAAAAAGAAAATTTTAGGTCTGAAAAGAGTTTATGTTCTGTCATTTTCCTAACTATTCCATAACTTACAAACAGTAAAACATACTACTTAGTACCAAATGAGGAGAAAATAAACTTGAACTACAAATTATTTTTAAAGGAAATTTCATTTTATTATTACGTGTATACAGTGACAGAATTAAATTAACAGAATTTTGATAACAATGATTCTACTAAAATCTTTTGAATAAATTAATAAGCCCTTAATGACTGCACATCAACTTTACATAACAGGAGCTGCTAGGTGGTTAAGCCTATCTATTTATTTTATGTACAAAATCTTATTATATAAAAATTAAATGTTGAAATAAAATTTAAAAAACAAAAACAAAAAAATTTAAAAAAATTTCCATGTTGAAAATATTTTGTTATAAAAAGCAAATTACCAAAAAAAGTGGAATGTCAAGAAAATTAAACTATTATCTTATCTGAAATTATTTCTACTGAACTGATTGTATAATGAAGTACAATTAAGAATTAGGAAAATGAAACTCAATCACAAATAGAATATTTGAAATAACACTTTCTTTCAAGAAAACCATGATTAAGATCACAAAACCAACCTGCAAATATCATTCAATATCTTAATCTATTATTTCTATGATAAGAAAATTGCCCAGGAAAATTAGTATGTTAACTTCAGAGAAAAGGCTGGAAAACAAAACAACTTTTCATCCTCAGTGAATACGAGCAGCAGAATCTCTCAGAAGTAAACTAACCTTTGTGCAAACCACTAGTACTGGAATGCCCAAGTTATGTGTAAGTGTATCCACACCCAGAGGTAAAACCACACTGTCATCTTTGTCTTCCTGCGAGACAGTATTTCTTCTCTGTGGAGAAGCTGGGAAATCTTCTCCTGGCTCTACATATTCTTGGAAGTCTCTAATCACTGAAAATCAAAGCAAATAATTTAATTCCTGGTTTAGAAATTGCTTTATTTCAGCAGGTAGCTTTTTCTGCCATAATCTAAATATATATTTTACTAGAGTTTATAGTTATTCTAGTGTAAGAAACAAAAAAATTTTGAGAAACCTATTTCAAGGAGAACACACAAACACTGGACTGACATGAATTATTAGGAGGCAGAGTACAGCACTGGATGGGTCCAAAGAGTAGGGTTCTGACTAGGCCTGGTTCAGTCTGTGCAAAATACTTTAGGCAAGTCACCATGTAGCTCTGACTCTCTACCTTCTCTAACTCACAAAGGACATTGAAAGGAGAAAAGAAAAAATAAATGTGGGAAAATAAATGATAGTTATGGATAACTTTTTAATATTAACTTCCTTTGTCTAAACTTTTAATCCAGGTCTCCTCCTTTCTATGAATTCTTAATCTTGGGCCATTTTCATTCTATAACCCTGATAAGAATTAATAGGATATTACATCAATGCTGGTAAAACTTTACAACTCATTTCCAAGATTGTCAAAACCTTTGCCTAACAAAAAAAGTAAACATTAATGTATCAAAAGCCTTAACAATCAGTAGTTATCCTTTTAGGAATTAATTTTAAGGAAACAGTGATGCATGCACACACAAGGATTTTCACACAAGACTGTTCATCATGTTTAAAAGCAAAACAACAAATCTGGAAACAAATTACTCATAGTATAAGATTAAAAGGGTATAAGAGGGAATATTATATAGTCATAAAAAGTCAAGTTTCAAAGAATATTTAATGCTGTAGGAAAGTAATAAGAGGAAAAAAAAATCCCAGGAAAACCAAAGTATGATTCTAGCTTAGAAATGAAAAGAAAAATAAATTTTATTTCTAAAGTATAAATGTATTTTCAATTTTTAAAAAGATGTGTATTGATTATATAATTAAAAATAATTTATCTGTTAAAAAAAGACGTAATTATGAATATGAAGGCTGACTCATATGGAGGAAAACGGCCCTCAACATACATGAGGTCAAGGAAGAGGGGGTATCCTCAGCAGTTGAACATGGTTCCTCCAGAGCACAGGGGTATGCATACACCCTTAGCAGCTCTGGTAGCTACTCCCTTACCATCAGAGGCTGAAATCCAACAGTGGCTCTCAAATTTTAGCAAGCACCAGAATCTCCCAAAGGGCTAGTTAAATCCCAAATACTAGCTCCACCCTTAAGAGTTTCTTATTCAGTATATGAGTGGGACATGGGACTATGCATTTCTAACAAATTCCCAGCTGATATTATATTGATGCTGCTGGTCCAGGGATGACATGTTGAAAACCACTATTCTAGTATAAGTTCAGATACAGGGAGAGGAAAAAAAAAAAAAAAAAAAAAAATCCACAGGCAATGGCAAACAGAGAGAGAGGCACACATTAAAAGCTTTTAAACTTTTTTTTTTTTTTTTTTAAAGGAGGTACTGTGCTCATCCACTGAGTTACATTCGCTCTCCAATGAGAGTTGGTTTTTTCATTTGTTTTGTTTTGCTTTCAGGAGGTACCAGGGACTGAACCCCGGACCTTATACATGGGAAGCAGGAGGCACTCAGATGAGTTACATCTGCTTCCCTTAAATATCTTTTTAATGACTTAAAGACATAAATTTTCTTAAGTTTCTACTGTTTCCTTACATGTTAATTCCAGTAAACTGTCAATTTCTCCCTTAAAAGTTATCAACTAAAAGTAGTGAAGAAAAGTAGCACTTCATCTGTATATTTTCTTAAGCAAAGTACAACACTGGCAAATGAAGAGCTCTTGGTGAAATTTAAAAATGTCACTGACTTAAACCTGTTAGAAATGACCCAGATAATTTTCATAATTTCCATGACAATTTCCAATTCTCATCGGTACATACAAAATATATTATGTACTTTGTAAATCACAAAACCAGCTTCACATCTTTATATTTATGTTTTGAATGTCTTTTCAGAAATTTTGACAGATTGATAAGATTGATCCACTTATCAAGAGATGAAACTGCTGAAAATGTGCAGCTGAGGAAAGATTCAACCTTTTGCTCACCCTGAAAAACTACTTTCAAAATTAACAAAACAACCCTTTGGGAAAGAGAACAGGAATCTCTACCAAGGAGTCTGCCATTATGTTCATTTCCAATTTAAAAGTATATTAAAACCTAGTATGTCACTCAAATTGAATTTTTTAAAAAGCAATCATATTATGTCTCCTTCATTAAATCTTAAAGTAAAAAATTCCTAAAGTTTATTGTCACTAAGACATTTTGTATTTGAAATCTGTATTAATATTTCTAGACTACTCACGCTTTTGTTCCATTTCTTTCATTTCTTCAGGAGGAATTTTCAATTTGTCAATATGTTCTCTAACAACACTTGCCCATTTCTGTAAAGAATCCAAAGCAGTCCAAGGCTTTGACATATCAACAACTAGCATAGCTAGAGTGTCCTTCAGAGAAATGGCATCCAGTGAAAATTTCAGGAGACCTTTGTGATACAGGTCTCCATCTAAGATCCATACATTACATCTTGTTTGATCTAAAACAGATAAAAGAAAGTTACCAAGGCAACGGGATTAAGTGATTTCATTATCCATTAACAGCACTGCTTTGTATTTTAAGAGTTGGTTTTGACAAGGTTCAACTACTGAAGTCACATCTACCAATTTAGAAAAGGCCTTAAAAATATTCCTGAAAATGATTTAACTGCCAACACAAAACACAGCATTATATACTTTCTATTTCTCTATCCCAAACCAGAAACTGTGTAACATGTTTATATTCTTATCATCAGCAGAGCCATGCATACTCAAGATGATATATAAAAAATGAGAAGGCAAGTGATCTAGAGAAGAAAAATGGCCCATCATATGAGAAAAGCTGAGGAGTAGATGACAATTTTATGTCAGAAAATGAGAAGGCACAAAGGGGGGCAGGAAAGCCGTCATAAGATCCTATTATTTCACTAACTGAGGGAGAATGAACTAAAAATTGAAATTCTTCAAGGATGGCAAGACAGGTAAGGTATGCACACTGGAATATCCTAAGATATTTGACAGTATCACTATAGATCACAATCCCAAACCAATGTAAGTACGCCTAAACATAAACATTTATTGACTGACATGATGTGGGGAAACTTACATTGCAGATAAATGACACTCACCGTCCCTGTCTTCATCATGGACATTTAAGTACAAATATTCTAATCCTCTTCCTTTCTTGTACTCCTCTATTCCCTGCATTTTTCTTATTAAGCTCGTTTTTCCAGCTCCATCTTCACCTAGATATATATAAAAATGTACAAATCTTTTTTATTATAATATAGATTATTTAGGATGTTTTCAGGTACCAACTGAAAAATCCAACCAAAACTGGCTTCAACCAAAAAATGTAATTTGATGGAAGATAACTGGGTAGATACAGAGACAAAGATACAGACCCCATCATCACCAGGCTCCTCTCCCATTGTCTGTGCTTCTCTTGTTAAACCTCATTCTATCTTATTACAGACAGCTTCCTCTGCAGGTAGTTTTCAGGAGGTGAACAGACAGAGTAGGAACTACAGATACAGGAAGCTCCACCCTTATATCATCCCAGTTTAAAACACAAGGAACAGAACACTTCTCCCTCTTGGCTGTGAGTATAAAAAAATCTCAAGTAAAGTCTCTTAAGTGGTCCAGTTTGGGTCACAGAGGATGGATGGTACATCCGACCATGGCAGGGAATTCACCAAAACCATGAAGTTCTAAGTAATATGTAGCAGGGGAAAGGAGTAGGGTGGGGGAGAGTTGGATAAGAAAAAGAGTAGACAGGGGAGTGAACAGGTGTAGCTCAGTGGCTGAGCACCTGCTTCCATGTACGAGGTCCTAGGTTCCATCCCTGGTACCACCTAAAAAAAAAAAAAGAGTAGAGGAAATGTAGAACAGACAAATATAAAAAAACAGACTTAAAAACTACTAATAGGGAGCGGATGTGGCTCAGGCAGTTGAGTGCCTGCTTCCCACATGGGAGGTCCTAGGTTCAGTTTCCGGTGCCTCCTAAAGAAGACAAACAAACAACTAGCAGATACGAGCAGACAATGAGTTAAAAACAAACAAGAGGGGGCTCATTTGGGGGACGGATGTGGCTCAAATGGTTGGGCATCCGTCTCCCATATGGAGGGACCTGGGCTCGATCCCGGGGAACTCCCCATAAAATAAAGAAAAATATAGAAGGTACATGGGCCTCTAGGCCCCGCCAAGCCACACAGCAGGATGATGATGTAACAGGAGTACGCAAGGGAGAGCCAAGACGAGACGCACTGAAAAACCAGGAACTGAGGTGGCGCAGGTGGCAGAACACCTCTCCCCCAAATTGGAGCTTCCCAGGATCAAATGCCAGTGAAGACAGGAGAAGGATGAGAAGAGAGGGCAGGAAACAGACACAGAGAATTGTCCAGCGAATGGACACAAAACAGCAAAAATAAATGTGTTACTATGAACCAAATATATTGTGTAATACATTGATTAAAAAAAAAATTTATATGTATCCATTACATTTAATTGAGAAATGTAAAAACAACAACAACAACAAACAACAGGGGGCATGGGGTGTTAAAAATGGATAAAAGTAAATAAATAAATAAGTCTTTAAAAAAAAACAAAAACCACTAATAGGGAATGGATGTGGCTCAAGCAATTGGAGCGCCTACCTCCCACATGGGAGCTCCTGGGTTTGGTGTCCCGTGCCTCCTAAAGAAGACAAACAAACAACAAGCAGAAACAAGCAGACAACAAGCAAAAACAACAAGCAGACAATGAGTAAAAACAAACGAGCAGGGAACAGATGTGGCTCAAGCAGTTGAGCGCCCATCTCCTACATGGGAAGTTCTGGGTTCGGTTCCTGGTGCATCCTGAAGAAAAAACAAAACAGACAACAAGCAAAAAAACCCAAACAAAACAACACAAGCAGACAATGAGCCAAAACAACAAGCAAACAGACAAGGGAGCCATCTCGGGATGGTGGCTGGGCAACTACTTATAGCAAAAAATAATGTGATTTAAACTTGGCACAAGTTTCAAAAGTTTAAAAACAAGGCTATCTGGTTCAATGTTTTGGTGAGTTTTTTTTTTTTTTTTTAAACCTTTTTATTTTGAAACATGTTCACGCTTATAGGACAGTTACAAAAATAATACAAACCACATATAGAGAACTCCAACATACAGCTAACACCCAGATACCCAGATCTACCAATTTTAACTTTTTGCCACCTTTGCCATATCATTCTATCCATCCACCCACCTATCCATCCATTTTCTGAACACTCGAATTCAGGTTGTATGCATCATGCTCTTTGAACAGAATACTGCAATGTATATTTCCCAAGAACAAAGATATTCAATTATGCAACCACCGTAAGGGCAGTTTATCAAGTTCAAACAATGGAACACTGATATAGGGCTACAGTCCATAATCCAATTTTTTCATATGTCCCCATAAAGTCCCTTTGAGTCTTTTTGTCTTTTTTCCTCCCTTGCTAGACCTCATCCAGGATCGTGCCTTTAATCGTTTTTTTCTTTAGTTGCTCTTTTTTTTTTTCTCTCTCTTAATTGTGGGAAAATATATACAACATAAAGTTTCCCATCTCAACCACTCCCAAGCATACCATTGAATGGGATTAATCACATTCACAGTATTGTGGTACCCTCACCACCTTCCATTACTAAAACTTCCCCATTTCCCCAAACAGAAACCTACACCTATTACGCATTAACTCCCTTTTCCCCTGACCCCCACCCCTGGCAACCTGTTCTTTAATTTCATTCTCTGTGAGCTTGCATATTCTCCAATATTTCCTTCATAGTTACCATGGGGCTTAGATTTAACTAGTTAAATCTCTAAAAAAAATCTCCTTTGCTTTACACCAACTTAATTTCAGTAACACAATGTTCCTGTAACCCTCCATCCCCCCACCATTTTATGTAGTTCTTGTCATCAATTGCATATTTATACATTCTAAGTCCCAAACCACTGATTTATCATTACACTTTATGCATTTACCTTTTACATCCTGTAGGAAGTAAAAAGTGGAGTTATAAACCAAATATACAACAGTACCGGCATTTATATTTACCCATGTCATTACTCTCACCCTTAATTTCTTCATGCGGCTTCAATCTCTTGTCTTGTGTCCTTTCCTTTCAAGCTTCGGTACTCTCTCTAGCATCTCTTGTACGGTTGCTCTAGTGGTGACCAATTTCCTCAGCTTTTGTTTATCTGGTAATGTCTTAATCTCTCCCTCATTTCTGAAAGAAAGTTTTGCTGGATATAGAATTCTTGGGTGGAAATTCTTTGCTTTCAGCACTCTAAATATGTCATCCCACTGCCTTCTTGCCTCCATGGTTTCCAATGAGAAAATGGCATTTAATCTTATTGAGGCTCCCTTGTATATGTCATGTTGTTTCTCTCTTGTGGCTTTCAGAATTTTTTATTCTCTAACTTTTTCTATCTTTGGCATCCAACAGTCTGATTATAATATGCTGCAGCATGGGTCTATGTGGGTTTATCCTGTTTGGAGCTCACCGAGTGTCATGGATGTGTATATTCATGCCTATCGTTAAATTTGGTATGTTTTCAGCCATTATTTCCTTGAATATTCTCTTTGCTCCCTTTCTCTCTGTTCTTCTGGGACTCCCACAATGCATATATTGTTGTACTTGATGGTGTCCCACAGGTTCCTCAGGCTCTGTTCACTTTTCTTCATTCTTCTTTCTGCTCCTCAGAATGAAAAATTTCAAGTGTTTGCTTCAAGTTCTGTGAATCTTTCTTCTGCCAGCTCCAATCTGCTGTTGAACCTCTCCAAAGAATGTTTAATTTCTGTTACTGTGGTCTTCAGCTCTTTTCAGTTCTTTTTCATACTTTCATCTTTCTATTGATATTCTGTTTGTGTTCATCTATCATTTTTCTGATATCCTTTGTCCATGTTTTCCTTTAGCTCTTTGAGCATATTTAGGAGCATTTTTTTTTTTTTTTTTTTTTTAAGGAGGTGCTAGGGATTGAACCTGGGACCTTGTACATGGGAAGCAGGACTCAACCACTGAGCTACACCTGCTCTCATTTAAAGTCTTGTCTGCTATGTCCCAGGTCTGGCCCTCCTTGTTGATGGTTTCTAATGCTTTAAGCTTCTCCTTTGCCTGGGTCTTTGCTTTCTGTTTCTTTCCATGTTTTATAACCTTTTTTGCAACCTGGACATATTTGAATGTGTTACTGCTCAAATTTAAAACTCTGTTCCTAAGCTTGTATATAGCTAGTCTTGGGGAATGAAGGTGGCTCAAGTGATTAGGTGCCTCCCTCCCACACTGGAGGTCCTGGGTTTGGTTTCCCCATGCCTCCTAAAAGACACAAGGAAGATGAACAGACACAGCAAGTGCAAACGATGACGGGGTGGGGAGAAATAAATATAGCTAGTCTTATGACCAAGTTTTCCTTCAATGCCAGGGGAGGAAAAAAAAAAAAAAAAGGAAACACCCTCCCCATACTTTGCAGATTGACCTGTGCAAGTGCTTTTCTTCAGGGCTTGTCCATAGAATGGGTTGTTCAGGAGTAGCTCCTGGCCAAAGCATACGGGCTTCTTTCTTTCTGAGCATACATCTTTTCTGGGACATGCATGCCCATTTGGATTTAGGAATTCTCCCATATACAGGGTTACAAATGCCCTCTCTTCCCTAGGAAAGTTCCCTCACTGTATGCCCTACGGCCAGACAGATTGGACCAGACATACATGCCTTCTAGCATGTGTGCAAGAGTCACTCTGCTCCCTCTGGAACTGGGACCAGGGATCTGCACTGGGAGTGTGAGCCTGCTCCAGGCTGAGCCAGTGAGGGATGGGTAAGAGGCCAGAGAGGGCACAAGATCCTATAGCTTTTAATTGGCCTTTTTCTTGATTTGGCACTCACCCTGTTACTTCAGTCCTTTAACTGTTTTCTGGAACCTGAGAAGGATGTTTCTGCCATTTTGCTGGTTGTTCAAAGCTCGAAGCGTCTCACTCTACCATCTTGATTAGGGTGGGGCCTGATTCCTGATAAGAGTTTTTGTTTATTTTTTGAGGTACTGGGAATTGAACCCGGGACCTCGTAGGTGGGAAGCTGGCGCTCAACCACTGAGCCACATCGGCTTCCCCAAGTTGGTTTTTTCATTTGTTTTTACTTGTTTGGTTTTGTTTTTTCAAACCAAATCTAGGACTTCCCAGGTGGGAGGCAGCGCTCTACTACTTGAGCCATATCCACTCCCAGAGAGTTTTTTTAATACTGCAAATCTATTTAAATGCTACGTTACTATTTCATGGCCTTATTTAAATATTAGTAATATCATATTCATGGTACTCATAGATAATAAAGCTAAGTTTCTTGGTTCTAAGGACTTATTCCTAGAGGTCCATGAGCTCTCTAAGCATTTAAAGATTGTTTTTATTTTCATGTTAAGCTAAAAAATATTTAATTATGTCTTGGGTCTCTGAATGATTGTCTTTATAACTGAATGCTGCCACAAAATTGCTCTGCCTACCTCTGCATTGGTGATTATAATCCCATGGAGCCAAGGTAAGGACAAGTGATAAAGGTAGAACAGAGAAGAGTGTGAAAACAAAGGAATGCCAAGCTCAAGAGAAACTGTGCCAGAGCAGTCAATAGCACATCCAATTGTACTGGGCAGACTGGTTCTTTTTGTGAACCATTTTCTAACACTTCATAGCAGTAAGTATAGCCTTAAACAGGCAATAAAGAACTTGTCATGAAATAAGTACTTATTTTTCAGTACTATTTTTGCAGTGTACAATTAAACTGATCCATCAAAGTAACAGATTGGGTTAAAAACAGTAATGTCTATGATAATGATGATGATTCCTATGATGATCCATGATGCTTAAAATGGAAATAATAAGATAATGAGTGAAAAATAAAACACATAAATACTCTATTATTAAACCCAACAATGGCATTTAATTTCAGCAAAACATCATTTGTTATAATGTGTTGCTAATTTGAATTTTATTAACTCTATAGTTTTTATGGTCTTTAATTAATAATTTTTCTTTGGTTTTGTAGTTGTGCAAGAACTATAAACAAAAAGAAATGATATCTAGTCAGTTCAGGAGGTGCGTGCATTAGATGTTATAGTAGAAATAATTTAAATCACTATAGGAGATCTACGGAAACTTTCTTTTAAAAGGAGTCTGAGTCTGTTCTAGAACTAAAAAGAAAAGAACGAAGATTTCTTATAGTCTTTACTCTTATGGCACCAAATGACACCAACTGAATTCTGATTACCTCACAGGAATGTTATGTGTTATAAGCAAAAATATAAGCTTAAATCAACAACATAATGTTCAATAAGAATTTTCTAAAGTATGTATAGATCCATCAAAATATGCAGTAATTAATCAGGTAAAACTGCATTTAATATGATCTAAGATTTATCTTATTTTAATTCCTGCCTTAAGTGTTAGAAAGTGAAAAAGATAACTTCATAAGGGTCAAAACATTCAGAAGAATTTCAATTGAATTTTAAACATTTCAAATGACTTAAATATAAAAGCTTCTGAATAAAATATATATATACTAGTAGAAAATCTCAAAGCATAAGCAAAAAAAACCAAATCATAATAGTATTGTCTAGAAATAATCATTGATAATTTGGTTTTCTTTGATGGTGATAATATGGCTGATTTTTTAAATAACAATTTTGTGTCTTCCTTTCATCTTATTTAATTTCTACTTTAAAATTTTAAGTCAATAGGGTCATAACAGAAGCCCAAATTCATGACATCAAATATATTATCAATATTAACTACATATGCCCACCATTTTAAGTTCTTGCAGCCATCACTATAGTATGGCTGTTTCCTTTTCCCAAGAATCAAATACAAGTGGAAGGGTTCTTCCTCACTTATCATGAGACCAGAGTTTACTCTTCTAAATGAATGCTATCCCTCATTCATTCATTACACCAGTGGTTCTCCAGGTTGCACATGTATCAGAATCACTTGGAGGACTTATTAAAACACAAATTACAGGGCCCCACCTCCAGAGTTTCTGATTTGTAATTTGGTCTACACCAGAGATATGCAACAATTTGGAGGAGGAAGAGCCTGGTTTTGCTTGGAAGTCAGAAAGAGCCTGGTAGAGAAGGTAACAAGTTAGCCTAATTTCTCAGGGTTAATGGATCATGGAGAGTTAGTCATTCCAGGAAATAAGAAAAGCATATACAGAGGCCTAGAGGCAAAGGAGTGTCCTTTTGGAAAGGACAAATAATTTGAATGCAAGAAATTTAGGGTGTGAGGGGAAAAGAAGGCAGAAGGTGAGAATAAAATAGGGGAGCCAGATCATGAAGGGCATCTTATGCCAGATTTTAGGCATTTTAGAAAGACTATGTGACAAAAATATAAAAAAATGATTGGCAGGTACAAGATTAACAGTAAGGAGATTGGACAATGAATACAGGAGTCCTAGCAAGACATGGTAGGGCTGAACTAGATACTGGCAGTGGGAGTACTGACAGCTGGGCTCCAAGGCTGATTTGGCTGGGAGCTGGGAGAAGGATGAGAAAGGTGTCGAAGCAGAGAAGACACACACCAGCACAGCTTCTGTAACTCCACCCTCTCCTATTCTACCATCTACCACTGAGGTGGTTGGTTCTTAGGATTCCTTGCAGGTTGCTCTTCTATTCCCACCCAGTTTTTGTGTTTCCAGGGTTCCTTCCTCAATCCTCTACTCTTCTTACTCTCTATGTATTTCCTGGGGCATCTCCTCACCCATGAGTTCAATTCTTCTTACAATACAGGGACCAAAAGATTTCCTTCCAGCCGCAGCCTCTGCTGAACTTCTCACTGGTCAGTGCTACTTGGATGCCCCATAAAATCTCTATATTCAATATGGACAAAGGCAATATCATTTTCTTGCCACTTCTTCCCCAAAAACTCACTTCTATAATTATTAATATAAGATTCCAACTTCAAAGCCTTCATATCTGGAGCACAGTCCCTTCAGAAATCTGCATGTTACCTAACCTCTTTTCCAACTTCCCTCAAATACCAGCTCCTCTAGTAAGCCTTTCCTGACCACCTCATTTAAAATTACAACCTCCCAATATTCCTCGTTTCTTCTTGTTTTATTTTTCTTCACTGAAGTAACATAATATGTATTTGATCTACTTTGTCTTCCCCCACTCCCAAAGCATGCTCCAAGGGGACAAGCAATTTTGTCTGTTCACTGCTGCATCTCCAATGCCCAGAAAGTGCCTGTCATTGTATTTTCATAGGAAAGTGTATATTCTTAAACATCCAGCAGGGCTGCCATTGACAGACCTTGTCTCAAAAAACAAAAGGTGCTATCAATTTAGATGTAGCCTAAATACAATCTGAGTTCTGCAAATCCCTGAGTGAAGTATACAAATTTTGTCCTCTTAGCCACTTTGGGGATATTTTGAAACTTTATTGTGTATTAATGACTTTGGAATGTAAGAGCCTAAGAAAAAAGAATGAAATTTCAAGTATGTTAATGTGTTTCCATATAATAAAAATTAAGCCACTGTAATTCACCTACTTTTGCCCATACCCTAGCCAAAAAGAACCACTAGTGGTTTCTACCTCTTTCTCTGCAGCAGCAGCAACAGCAGCAAACACTTACAGAGTGCCTACCATGGCATTTAACCAACGGTAAGTCTAACACAGCGTATTACGATTTTTTTTTTTTTTTTTTTTTTTTTACTAGGAGGTCCTGGGGATCGAACCCAGGTCCCTCCATATGGGAGATGGACGCCCAACTGTTGGAGCCACATCCGTCCCCCTCGTATTACGATTTAATACTATGAGATAATTAACCCCCATTTGGCACATAAGGATACTGGGGCTCAGAACTGTTAATGTTAAGCACTTTATCCAAGGTCATGCAGGTAGGAAATGAAAGACCTGGGATCTGAATTCACCTGAATTTAACGCCTAAGCACATTCTTTCCAATATGTAACAATATTATCTTTAGAGCCTGTGATGATTAGGCTAATGTGTCAACTCGGCCAGGTAATTGTGTCCAGGTGTTTGGTCCAGCAAGCACTGGGCTAATTGAATACAAGAGCATTTATGGACTTCGATCACCAGTGAGTTTACTGCATGGATGGCTGATTACATCTGCATCAATCAGGTAGATTGCATCATCAGTGGGTGATGCTTTTATCTAATCAGTTGAATGCCTTAAAAGGGGAAGTGATATCAACATTGAGAGAATTTCCTAGCTC
>JAKSZT010054202.1:16598932-16617763 GCA_026826555.1 Tolypeutes matacus
TGTGGGAGGTGGGCAGCATGGGAATCCCAGTGGGTTCCGTGTAATATCTTGGGTAATCTAAGCACCTCTTAAAATATATGTATATATATATAAAAAAATAAATAAATAAAAATAAATTAAAAAAAAAAAAAAAAAAAATCTCATATTATTGACAGATATCTCCTGTTGATTCTGTTTCCCTAGAGAACCCAGACTAATACAGAGGCCATTCAAAATGATACTCTTTACTATTTTTGTATTATGATTTACAAAAAGAAAAAAGGTATTTCTGCCTCCAGGGGTCACTGCTATTTTCAGAAGAGAGAGGAAAATGATTTAATGTAATGCATTCTTCCCTGTGGGCTTCTAAGTGAAGGGTGGATATGTTCCATTCTTCTGATTCTACCTCGAAGGGCTGGGAAGGAAGTTTTAGTATTCTGATAACTTCTTCTCTGTTGGAATTTTAAATCATGATATTTGTGCATCTTAAAGGTCAGCACCGTGTCAATTCATTTTCAGACAAATTTTACTTTAAATTTGAAAAAGAAAAGCACATATTATCAAATAAATGTATTATGCTAAACATGGCAATTTGAGATTTTTTCCACCCCACCCTGGGACTTCAAAATTTCTCACCTCTGATATCAAGTTAGAAATGGTAACAATGAGAATAAAGAACATTTCATAAACACAGCATTTTGGGGACTGTAAGGAAGTATAATGAAATCCTCTCTACTTACAGATGAGGAAACTGAGGCCAAGGCCACAGGTTACAAAAATTGGTGGCAGGAGGGCAAGAATCCAAACTTCCTGAGAGTACAAGTTGACCTTCTCAAGAATGCAACTCCCCTTAGCTCTCGGAGAAATAACATAAGAAAAAAACACAACAGTATTTTACTCCCAAGAATATTCTAACCACCTATGGCAGTTTGAATTCCAAAAAGGAGATATTGATTATGTTTGTAAACGGGTCTGTTCCTCTGGGCGTAATACCTCTTTGATTGTATTAAATTCAGAGGTTTCACTTTTACTTTATTAAATCAAGATTAGGGCTTTGATTCGATCATGTCATTAGGGTGTGCAGGGTGGAGTCCCCGCCCCCTTGGTGGTGATAAAACAGACTCTCATAGAGAAGTAGATACACAGAGAAGATACATAGAGGATCCTGCCACCTGGGAAGAAAGATGAGCCTCACACTTTACAGCTGACCTTGTAAATAGAACAGAGCAGCTGAGACTGGAAAGAAATAGCCCCAGGAAGAGAGATGAGCCTTATGCCAGCCTACAGCTGAGATTGGAAGAAGCTGGGACCACGGAGCCTTAAAAGGAAAGAGGAAGGATAAACCCTCACAGACACTGCCCACCATCTTGCTTCAACATATGGCAACAGACTTTGGGTAAGGAAGTAACCTTGAGTTGGACTCTTTAGGGCCTTGTGACTGTAAGCTCCCACCCCAAATAAATGCCCTTTATAAAAACCAACAGATTTCTGGTACTTTGTATCAGCACCCCTTTAGTTGACTAATACTACCTAACACAATGCTTGGCACAGAGAACTTCCTCAAAATGTTTAAAGAAGCTATATGCCTAATGAAACAAAGTATTTCTGGAAGCAAAATTTCTATCAACCACTCTTCTGTCCTCTGCCATTTGACAAATCATTTGGAAATTACAGTTGGTTGAAAACTGAACACTCATATCTTCTATTGACTTTAAGCCCTTTTCTTCTTTTCATAGGTCTTAAACCTCAATTATAATGACTACTTATTTTCTACAACTCTTGTTTTTTCTACACCAAAATGCACTCTGACATGATCTGTCTTGATGGCAAATGTGAATTCTGAAAAGAGACCTATTTCATAAAAGGTTTAAAAGTCAATGAAGGGGAGGCAGCTGTGGTTCAATCAGTAGGGCTCCCGTTTACCATATGGGAGGCCCCGGGTGCGGTTCCAGGGGCCTCCTGGTGAAGGCAGGCCCGCCCGCACGGCGTGGTTGGCTGACCCAGCAAGCACAAGCAGCAAGGGGGGGCGGTAAATGAATAAATAAATAAAATCTTAAAAAAAAAAAAGTCAATGAAGACAAAGATTCTGTAAGCAAAAAAATCTCATTTTTTACCCACCATTTCCAACAATCCTATCTGTGGTACCTGCAATGATGTAGTCTTGTTCGAGGGCTATGCATATCTTCCAATCACATGATTTTTTGTGTCTTCAGGTAAAAAACACACAGTCTTCCCTGAGTTCTCTTCTCGTAATATAAATATACCACTCAATGTGTACATTCACGGAGTTCATCCCACACTCCAATCCATTCCTTATCCTGCAGTGCTGAAACAATCTCATCACACCACTTTCCCTCTTAAGACCCTTCAGGGAAGGCTACTTAACTATATGCATGTTGAAATATTTAGAGGGAAGTGTACTAATATCTGCAACTGACTTTGAAATACATTAAAAAACAAAAGAAACAAACAACAAAAAACTGTTCACACTGTGGGAAACATATGATAAATCAAATATAGTTAAATGTGAATTGTAGAATCTAGGTTGGGATAGATGAGTGTAACTTTACAATTCCTTCAACTTTTCTATGTTCAAAATTTTCATAAAATGTCAGAAAAAAATCCCTCAGGGACTCCCCGCTGCTCTTGCACTAAAGGGAAAATTTTAAAGGCTAATATTGTTTACAAATGCCCCCTTACCTTTCCTGTACATCTCTCACCATGCCCACCTCCTTCCATCCTTCCCATCCTGTGCTCAAGTCCAGCCATTCCAGCAACTTCTTCCAGTGCTGCAGAGGGGCTTTGCTCTCTCCCCATTCTAAATCTTCACACATGCTGTCACTTTTCACTTCTCTCTGGGATATCCTTCCCTTCCTCTCACCTCACCTGGGAAACCCTAGCTTATCTTTCAGGTCTCAATTTAATTTTCTCTAGGAAGCTTTCTTTGACTCCACAAGTCTGTTTAAGCACTCTCCTTTGTATTCCCAACAGACATTACAAACTTAGGACACTGTATTATAGTGTGCCAGCTTATTTGTCTGTTTCCTCTAGCAGACTGTAAGCATGTCAAGTCTATCCCCTTCATTCAGCAAATATTCTCTGAGCATGTTCTCTTAACAATAAGTGCTTTTTAGGTGCTTACAGACACTGACTGTTCCTGCTTGCACACCAAAAAACAGAAGCCATGTCCTATGCATAGAAGATCCTTTACCAATGTTCATATTTCTTAATCACAACCATAGTTTCTATTTTCATAACTGTATCTCATCTGTAACTGCTTGTCTTGTGCCTTTGCCACAATCTATTCAAATAATTCATTACTCATGTCTGTAAAATTCAAGTGATAGCTCTCATCAGTAACAGATCAATCAAGAGTGCAAGCTCTTAACACATACCTCCTTCACTAATTTTTTTTTTTTTTAGGAGGTAGCAGAGATTGAACCCAAGACTTCATACATGGGAAGCAGGCACTCAACCACTGAGTTACATCTGCTCCCCAATGAGTTGGTTTTTGTCGTTTTGTTTGTTTGTTTATTTTTAGGCGGTACTGGGGATCGAACCCAGGACTTTGTATATGGGAAGCAGGCGCTCAACCACTTGAGCTACATCTGCTCCCCCCTTCACTAATCTTGGAAAATTTTTTCCAGTCACTGGACTGAGCTGTGTTGGTTCTTAGATGCCTTGCCACAGGCAAGCTGGACTATATTTGAAGATATTTAAAAGTCCATCACGAACCTTCTCTTTTCATTCTTCTGTGCAATTAGAAGGATAACAAGAACTTAAATTGAGGTGCCTATCCTTTGACATTAATAGACATTTAAAAATACCTTTAATGTCCAAACCTTTCTAGAAACAACAGTCACTAAATTCTAAGTTATTCTGGGACAACAAAACCAGAACATAATAGTTTGAGGAAATAAATACATAAAAATAATTACAACACATCCTTTACTTTATGCAATTAATATACCTTTAAAGCAGCAAGTAAAGCAGGGGGCCTGTTTGGTTTCAAGTAATGCTGAGAGAATTCATCTACCTATCTTCTACACACTGTAAGAAAACTTTATCTTCAGTTTCTTGGCCTTCAGCTGGCAGTGAAACAGACACATTAGCTTTAAGTCTGCCTGCCAAATAGTTAGTGATCTGTAAACTTACATGTAAACAAATAGAGTTCTTGTTTAAACAGAGTAAGATGAAAGCCCTTCTATAAGAAACCCTTAGGAGATATAAAAATTATCCTCCACAAATTTTATCTAAACTTGCATTTTTATACACTAGATTTTCAAATCAAATGCCATTATTTTAAAAATCTATTTTTATGTTCTAGTTAGTGCAGGTGTTGAGGAAACTTTTTCTGAAAAGGATTAAACAGTTATATTTTAGGCTTTGAAAACTACAGAAGGTCTCTGGTCACATATTCGTCACTGTTTTGTTTTTTGTTTTTCCCCCAACTCTTTTTGAAAACTATTCCTAGTTTGCTGACCATACAAAGACAGCCCGTGGGTCAAACTCTGCCCTACTAGATGGACCAAAGGAGGAAAGGTTTGTTGATCTGGCTACAGTGAAATTCTCCATAACAAATAATCCTGTACTCCAAATGATTTGTCTGGATCCTGGTTAAAAGAATACTCTCCGTGAGCCAAGAGAAAGGTCCAAGCACTTGAAAGAACTTCTATTTTACCATAAAGCCACAATGGACATCGATTTTCACTTCTTCTCAACCCCAAATTTCAACCCAAAATGCTTACAAAAGGAAATCTTAAATTTCACACAAAGTCACAAAACAGTGGGGGAAGAAAAGTGTGCGCATGATACAATTTTATTCCCAACAGATCTCTAATTCAATGACAGAATGTAATGTCCATAAACTTCATTATGACAATTTAATTAGATTAAAAAGGCAAAGATTTAGATGTGATTCCTAACTGCAACACTGTCACCAATAGTTGTGTGAACATGGGCAGGTCAAGTAATTCCATTTGCTCCCAGTCTCCTAAATGGAGAAGAGTAAGACTAGACAATCTCTAGGTTATAGATTTAAAATTCTATGAATATTATCATTCATCGATTCTTGATCAATGATACAATAGAAATAGAACTTCTTTATAAGATATCAGCAGTGTTTTAGAAAGATAACATAAAAACATGAATTATATGACAATAAGCAAAGCACAACACTTAAGCACACACAATACATTAACAGCTACCTTTTATTGAACAGTTTCAATGTATGCCACTGTACTAAGTGTTTACAAATATTATTTCATTTAATCCTTACAACACTCCTAAGAGGTAAAAAGAATTATCTGAAAGATTAAACAGCTTGCTACAGAAGAGCCAGAATTTGAATTCAGAACCACCGTTCCTAGATACTATATGACATTGCCACCTTCTTGTTACTAGGGCAGGTACTAGTCTTCTCCACAAAGCTCAAGATAAATAGGGAAGACAACAGGTGTAATTAAGAAGCAGTACTCTGCCTCCTCTTTCTTCAAATTTCCTCTCCTATTGTAGAAGGTGGAAGCAGTGTACTCTTGTTGCTTTACATGGGTTTGTGTGCTGGGTACCAGCTTTCTATTCAGAGCTTTGATTTACATTTCCACACCTCTTTTGGATACATGATGGTCTTCAACAAGATAAGCAGGGCAGAGGGAATTTCAGCCTGCCACATCTCTTCCTCATCCAAGCAAGACGTAAACTGTGAAGTTTACATTGTTGATTTGGCCATGCATGATATAAAATAAATCATCCGATTTTATCTGAAAGCTCTGGTAACAAGAAGCCCTGAGGATCTTCACCGGAGCTACTGGTGAGCTCAGACTTTCCACATGGCCTTCCAGGTTGAGTGGGGGCTTTCATCTGCTCCCCATCTCCTAGAGGGCATCTCCTCCCTCACCGCAGTGAGCAAGAGCAGGAAGAGGCTGTTCACCAGCAGAAGCTGCACCCCAGTGCTAAGTAAACGTTTATCCATACTTGTTCAAGGCTACGTCCCTCCAATATTTCAAGTAGTGTCTGTGTAGTAGAAAGTTAGACAAACCTGATATTGAGTCCTAGCTCAACTATATTACCAGGGCTCAAAACTCTCATCTGTAAAACAATAAGCCGCTGCCTAATAAAGCACCTAGCAGAGCACCCACACAAGTGACAGGCACAAGGCAGGGCAGTTTCCATCCCTTCGGTTAGTCAAAGCCCTAATTTTGGATATCATCATTTAGCAACCCATATTTCATTTAAAAATGGAACTTATCCTTTATTATTCCCCTCATGCTCACGGACTGATTACATGTGAACTGAAAATCATTTCATTTCATTCATTAAATGTTTACTGAGGCCAATAAATGCTAGTCCAAATGGTTATTAACAGTCCCTATGCCCTAGGAGGTCAAAGTCACACTGAAGCAATGGCCCTTAATCAATAAATATAGTATATAGTCTACAGTTAAACTGTCTTTCAATTAAGATGTCAATTTTTAACCCTCCAGATATGTAAAGATTAAAATTAATATACTGAGCCTTAGCAATAGAGCTACACAAACTAGTAATCTCACATTATTGATAGTGGGAATGTAGAATGGTACAACTTTTCTACAAGACTGTTTGACAATATAGAGAGATTTAAAAGATATATATTCTTTTGACCCAGCAAATCCACTTTTAGGAATATATCATGAGGATAATATTGGACAAGTGGAAAATGAAGTAAGTATACAAGGATGTGCTCCAGAGTATGATTGGTAATATTTTAAGCCTCAACAAAAATTATAATTATGAGAGAGCCATATATACTATTCAGCCAATAAAACGGATAAATCCATATCTATTGTCATGAAAAAAAGACACAAGAAAAAACTCAAATTACAAAATATTATATAAGGCATGAGCCTATTTTTGTTTAAAAAAACAAATACATAGAAAAAAGTCTGAAAAACTGAACATAATTATTTCTAGGTGGTAAGATCATGGGTTACTTTCATTTTCTTTGCACATTTTTTTTTTTCTCTCACTCTCTGGCAGTCAGCAGGCATTATTTTTATAATTAAAAACAGTGATTTCCCATCTTATGGGGGTTTTAGACAAAATTTCCTTTAATTCTTGTAATCCCATGAAGTATGACATAATCTCAGTTTACAGGTCAGGAGGCTGCAATGTGACCACAGTCCCACAGCTTCCATGACAGAGTGAGAGGTGATTCCTAGGTGTGGCACTTGCAGGTCAGAACTCCTACCAGGCCTGAGCTTCCCAGACCCTTTTCACCAGGTCTGAGCTACTGGAACATGCTCCCTCAGCCTGCAGTGTTCTCCCCACCCTTTTTAGCAAAGTTCTTCTCAGAGATGGTATACCTTTCCTACAAAATCTAGTGACATCTTTAGCAATCATCTCATACTGACACATTTGATTTTTACTACTTTGCATCTTCCCCACAGAAGTTCATATGCTCCTGCAGGGCAGGAACCTACTGCTCTTAGTCAGCCCTGTTTTCCCCAATGACTCAGCATAGCATTTTACACACAGTATGCTGCTAATAAATATTTAATGAACAAATGAATAAAGAGGTAACCAGTGAAGTCTTTCTAACTGCTCCTGCCCTAGTATTACAATAAATAAATAAAGTGCCCCACTCTGATCCAGAGGGTTACAGGAACGTAGCTTATGTTTACTACTGAAATTAAGTTGGTATCAAAGCAAACAAGATTGTTACAGATTCAGGATGTTAAATTTAAGTCCCATGGTGGCTACAAAGAAAATACTGGCGAATATGCAAGCTTATAGAGACAGAAATTAGAGTTCAGGTTGCCAGGAGTAGGACAGGAGGATGGAGGCGTTAATGCAAAATGGGTGTAGGGTTTCTGTTTGGGGAATGGGAGAGTTAGTAATGGAAGGTGGTCAGGGTACTGCAACACTGTGAATGTGATTCATCTCATTCATTGGTTTTGCATGGGATTGGTTGAGATGGGAAAGTTTATGTTGCATTTATGTTACCACAATTAAAAAATAAAAAAAAGGACATGAAAAAATTGGAGTATAGACTCTAAGCTCTATCAGTTACATTGTTTGAACTTAATAACTGCCTTTAAGGTGGTTACATAATTGAATATCTTTGTTCCTAGGAAATGTACATGGCAGTATTAAAGTGTTCAAGGAGCATGAGGTCTACAACCTACATTCAAGTGTTCAGAAAATGAACTGACAAATACACACACAGAAAGAATGATATGGCAAATTTGGCAAATGTTAAAATGGTGGATCTGGATATCTGGGGGGGGTGGGCAGGGGTATACTAGAGTTCTCTGTGTGTGGTTTGTATTATTTTTTTAAGTGTCCTGTAAACTTGAAAGTAGTTCAAAATAAAAAGTTAAACAAACAAACAAAAAAAGAATAAGAAAATAAGCCCAATGTCAATTCACTTATTAGTGATAGTCCCATGTTCAACTTGGGTCTTTTCTCTTTCCTAAATCAAAGTTCCTTTTTTGTTTCATATTTTCAAAGTGCTTTTCCTGAACTTCTCTCTCATGTGGTTTCAGCTTCACCATCAACTAAATTACCACTCTACCAGTCTATATCTGTGATTCTTCCAGCTCTGCTTTATTTGTGAGAGTGTCACTGGGGGAATTATTAGGATACACAAACTTAGGTTCAGACTGTTACTTCTACCTGGAATAAAATGACATTTTAAGCAAAAACTACTGATCATTCATCCATCATTTATTTACTGGGTAGCTATTATGTGTGAAACACCATATTCCATTATCCAGAAACCTCTGTTAACTAGCATCTGTGCTTATTGATAAAACTGATGCTCATAATAACCTTAAGTAAGGGTCCACAAACTTCGGCCCACAAGCCAAATCTGGCCTGCTGCCTGTTTCAATAAATAAAGTTTTATTGAAACACCACCACATCTGTTCATTTATGTATTGTCTATAGCTGTTCTGGGGCTATGGGGGCAGAATTGAGTAGGTGCAAGAGACTGTATAGCCCACAAAGGCTAAACTAGTTACTATCTGGCCCTTTACTAAAAAGTTTGCAAACTATGACCACTACAAGATACCAATAAGCCATTTACCTCTCAAAACACTTTCTATTTGCTATATTTTTAGTAATAATACATAATAGACATGCAATGAATAAATTTATATTCTTTGAAAATTATCAATTCAATATCATAAATGGTAACATTCTATTCCTTGAATCATATTCTCACAGCCAATAATGTCAGAAAACAGCATTAACATAGTTCAATTCATCAAACCAAATCTGTGTTTCCTACAAGTCATGGAACTTTAATTCTAACTCCTGACAAGATTAATAGTTTCAGACTGAACAATCTCATTATTTTTAAATTCAGGCCTCACATAGGAAATCATCCTCTCCCTTAATAGTTATTACTTCTCTGAACAGATCTCTGGTTTCACTGTATATATTTTGAGGTTTCCTACTTGCAATAATTCAAGCATAATAGAGGCCAGTTTTGTCCCTGAGTAAAAAAAAGAAAATTGTTTCAAATATAATTCCTGATGATCTTAGCACTTTGTGGGATATTCTGGCTGCACACTACCCTGAACTAGTACCTTCAGGGAACAAACATTACAGATACTCTAGATTTTTTTCCTGCCTATATCTACAAGGAAACACTTTATTAATTTAATTCCAATTGCAATATGCCTTCAAGACATTTCTTTAAAAAGTGTTTAATAACTCACAAGCTTTAGAATCTCATAAAAAAAAATTACAGAATGTCTTCAGAAAAGACTTCAGAGATCACTAAATCCAAATAGCTTAATAGATGAGAATAGATTGGGCTTAAATGACTTGCCAAAGGCCCACTCACTCATTTTCATTAATTTAAACTGACATCAATTCAGAAAGTTATAACAATGTCCTATCCTTGGCCAAGTACTGTGTTAGGGTCCAACATAAAAAAATTTATCTTATCAGACAATAAATTCAATTAATCTAAATCAGATTTTCTGCACTGAAATAGATACACTTGGAAGAATTAGATAAAATTAGTTGATAACTGCAAAGCATCCTCTTTTCCTACTAAGAAAGCTCTCTTACCCTTTAGGGAGGTAATCCAGTGTACAGGTTGAGTACTGGGTCTGAAACCAGGCTGCACAACTTTGAATCTTGTCTCTTCCTCTTTCTGTGTAACCCTTGGGTACCTTACTTAACAGCTCTGTGCCTGTTTCCTCATATTTATAGGGATAACCAGAGCAAGTAAACAATTCTTACAGGCCTGATGCATGTAAGTGTTCAACAAATGCTAGCTATTATTATTAGTGTTATTTTCCTTATGGAGTTTTTTTTATTAACACAACGGAAAGTAATCAAAATATGGAGAAAGTGCCCTTAAAGGTACTATTAAAATATAATTAAAATCATTGTAGTAAAAATTAAATATAAATGGGAAAGAGAAAAAATGGTTCTTAAAAGAACAATTTGATAAGTTAGAGCCTACATAAAATACATACACTAGAAGAAGTTCTGCCCTTGATATTAAAAACAAACTTAACTGAAGCCCATTTTAAAAATCTTTCAAGAAAGAGAAAGATTAAATACTAATATCATAGTCTTTCTGGGTTTCACTAAGGGGACAGGACTAGGTAGATTAAATGACTCTTAAACATGAGTGCCATGGCCCAGTGCTGGCCCTCAATAAGCTACATCCCAATAATTATTTGCATTTTCATTTAAATAAATCACTATTACTTTCACTCAAAGAGAGCTGTAAATAAGTTATGCAATAGGAAGAGTTTTGTATCTCGCACTCTCTTGCAGGGACTTCTTTCAAGTTGGAAAGCCATGCCAGAGTCACAGAACTCTGGGTCACTTAAAACTGTGTGTCCTTGGGAAACTCACTTAACAGGTCTCTAAAATTCATCTTTAAGTCATACCTCATCTTTAAGTTGGTGCTAACATCTACCACTAAGGCTGGAAAAGGGAGTAGGTAAAATGAAATTTATATGAAAATGCTTTGGGAATGGCTCATTCCTAGTCCTCACCCCTCTCTCCCATTAGGTAGTGGGTGGGGAGGTCATGTAGTGTAGTAGGCTATGATTAAACTGCAATTTGTGTGCGGGTTATATAGGCCTATAGCATCATTTCTGTTCTAAATTGTATCTGGAAATATAAATCCTTGTTATAGTCTCAGATTTGGCACTCTAAATATGGGACTCTAAAATACAAATTCCCTTATCTGCAAAAAATTTAATTTCAAATATTAGCATTTCAGAGACCACCATAATTCATGTAAGACATATTAAGGCCAAGCATCTCCCTATCTAGCACCCTCAAACTCTTAACAAAGACAATCACAATCCCTATTTGTATATTTCTTCCCTCCATCAGCACAGACTGAATGCTGCTATAATATCTGATGGTAAAATATCTAAAAAAAAAATCCTTAGAGAGGTATTTTAGAAAATTATAATATTTATGTAATCAGTATAAAAATCTGTTACTACCTATTTCCACAGCTGAAAAGGACTTTCATTAAAATCCCAATAGTACTGAAAGAAAAATTAAAATTTCAAGCTAATATAACTTGATATTAGATGGAGCTTTACAAACTATTAAGTTTATAAGGAAGGAAATGTAATCTTAAATTGGGGGGTGGGGGTGGAGTAGTGTGGGGACTCTAATTATGGCCTCAGTCTCCTAATATGAATCAGTGACAATGGAAGTTTAAAAAAGGGTTTAAAAAAAAAAAAAGGCATGCTGTAACCTCAGTGCCATTTATTTGTTTTACCACAAACAGAAGCATCTAAGTATTCCAATGCACAGGCTGTTGGAGGGAATTTATACAATGAAAATAAAATTCAGGATTATCTTTACAATGGCAGTATTTGAAAAGAACCCTTATTAGATTAATTCAAATAAAATGCACTTTAATGATGCTGTATTGTCTTAAATGAATTTAATTTAGTAATTATTAATTTGTTCATTAGTAAACTAAAAATATTTTCCGGGATTTTTTGCTTTTGAAACCTAATTTATCTCTACCCTAAAATACCACATATTTTGAGCATTAATTCATTTTTTAAAAGTTCTGTTCATAATACTCTTTAATCCAGTTAAGACAAATCCATCATAAAAAGTCACTGTGCTCTTACCATTTTGCAAACGTATCACCACATTCAATCCTCCCCAAGACCCTAGCAGGTATGCATTATTTCTAGAATACTCATTTTAAAGATGAAGAATCTGAGGATTACAGATGTCAAGCATTTGCTTAAGATCCTGTACTAGTATCTGATAGGGCACTGATGCAATTCAGGATAATGTGCAGTAGGTGCTTTCAATCACATTAAAAACAAAGGTTAAAAATTTTTCAACCAGCTCCATGAAACTTTAAAGAACGTCAAGAATCATATAGGTTGGTGGTGGTTCATGAAAAATAGGTAGTTTGTTTCTATCTAAATACTCCTATTAAACTTGTACCCTGTTAAGGAGCATTTGGCTTCTTTGTATTCTTTTCCGTTTTCCCATCTACATAACTAAAATAGTCTTGATACACCAACACCAAAGTTTGAAATTTCTACCATCATCTTATAACGCAAATTTCAATATCTCACATTTAAAGAATATGGAAGAAATCTCTCTCCTGTAAATACTCAGGAGTTAAGCCTGCAAAAATGTGAACCTGGGAGTTGTTCTCCCTCTCTGTACTCTACTCCCGCCCCCAGAGGATCAGTAAAGAAACAAAATACACAACTTCCAGGGAGCAGAGGGGATACAGAACAATCAGGAGAATTGAGACCTTAGACCATTTATCCTTATTACATCCATTTGGCTGAAGAGACTGAGCTAGAAAGGTGTTCCACTGCTCTTTACAAATTTCTGAATTATACCTGACAGTTAAAGTAGCAGCTGTAACGCGAGCACAATGTATTCGAAAATGCTGAATCAAGTGAGAACATTTATCACGGCTACCAGGTCTCAAGTCTAGCGTCTCTATCAGCTATACAAAGGGTCAGCGATTAAATATTAATAGCATTCCATTTGCAGTGGAGCGCTTGCGAGGAGCCTCCTGCTATCAATTTTTGTTATGGAAAAAAATTTTAAAAATCCTTATTTTTCAGTGCAATCCCAGGCCACTAGAATCCCTCAGATGGCCTTTCGCATCCTGTCCTGCCCAGGGGAGGCTCACAGGACCGTCCCCGGGAAGGAGCAGGAGCGCCGGGGGGGGTGTGCGGGTCACCACAGGTATCGGGGCAGGGGTCCCCCATTTCCCTCCTCTCCCAGCTGTCAGCGAGCCGCCGGGCGGCGCGGCGGAGCGGGGCTGTCTGCACAATGCCAGCCGGCGGCCGGGGAGACCGGGGCCCCGGGCGGGGTGCGGTGGGAGCCACTTACCCAGCAGGAGCACGTTCTTGCCTGCGGGGAGCTTGGAGCGCGAGCGGGTGGAGACCTCGCTGAGGATGCAGGACCTAACGGGGAGCAAGGAGCACGTTGAGGGCAGGGGGCCGGGGGGCCGGGGGTCGCTGCGCCGGAGGGACGGGCCCGGCCTCGGCGCGCCCGGGAGGCGGCTGCGGAGAACGCTGTGGGCCCGGCCCGCCACCGAACAACGGCCGGCAGGATCCCGAGGCGTCCGCAACTGGGGGCACAGGGAGGGGTGGGGTCGTTACCAGAGGTTCTGCCCGTCCTCGTCGTCGCCCGCGGCGGCGCCCCCATTGCCCGACGCTAGTTCGCTGGCCAAGGGGCCGCCGGTGTAAGTCGAAACTAATCCCGGCGGAGAGGTACCGAAGGAGCCCACTCGCCCCGCGGCCGCCATCTTGGTCGGGAATCACCACTCCCGGCAAAGCTGAATGAGCTGGGCGGCGGCGGCGGCGGCGGGCGGCCGCGGCGGGAACCCGGATATGGGGTGTTGGGCTCACCAGGCGGGGCGGGGCCTGCGGGGGCGGGGCCGACGGAGTTAGCGCGGACGAACCGCGCGTGCGCCGCGGGCTGGCGGGCGCGGAGGGGCTGTTTGTGCGCGTGCTCGAGCGACAGGGCGGGCAGGTCTGCAGCCTTCTCGGACCCGCTGGCCTCATGCGGTGGAGCAGGTTGGCGTGTGTCAGGCGAACCGTACTTCCTCCCACCCTTCACAGACCCCGCGGCCGGCGCAAAGTCCCGGCACCTCTTTGCTCTCCCAGCCGCCATTGAGGCAGAGCGCGGGGTGTCCCGGTTACGCGGGCGCTAAAGCGTAAAGATGGAGATGGGCCGCCCGGCTGGTAGAGAGGCCCACCTGAAGGCCGGGTCTGAGGGGTACTGTGGTCCCGGGTTTCTGGGCTTTCTCAGGTGGCGACGTGTTCCTCAAACCTTGGACCCAGCTCAGGAGCAGGTTGCCCCGGTCGCTTAGCAGCTGCGTGAGCCCCGACAGGAAAGGGTTGACAGGGCATCATTTAATTGTCTCCTTGGTTTGTATAAGATGCTCCGTATCAGGTTTGAAAGGACCCACTACGTAAGATATCCATCTGTCCAGTCAACAAACTTATTCATTTACCATAGGTTGGCATAGCTGTCACTGGAAATTCACAGGTGGAAAAGAGTCCCTAAAATAACTCCCTTTCAGGGAGTGTAGACTACAATGTGAACTATGGTCCATGCTCAGTGGCAAAGCCCCAGGATGCGGTCATCAATTGCAATGAATGTGCCACACTAATGAAGGATGTTTATGTGGGAGGTGTGGGGAGTGGGGCATATGGGAATCCCTGTATTTTTGGTTTAACTTTTATGTAATCTAAGTATCTTTTAAAAATAAAAAAAAATATTATTAAAATAACTCCCTTTCTATTAGAACTTTACCAGTTAAATATATTTGAATATCTGAGCCCTTGTCCAGAAAAAGTCGATGGTGTTAAGGTTCTTTCCTAATACACGTTGTAAGAGCAATTACTTAAAATAGTCTGGCCTTTTTATTAAAAAGAAACTCCAACAGATATACTTGTACACCAATGTTAATAGCACAATATATAGTTCAGTTTTCATGATAGTCAAAAGTTGGAAACAACCCAACCATCCATCAACAGATGAATGGACAAAATGTATATACAATATATATTCAGCCATAAAAAGGAATGGCATTCTGATACATGCTACATACAACATGGATGAACCTTGAAAACATGATGAGTGAAATAAACCAGACACAAAAGGACACACATTGTATGGTTTCATATATGAAATATCTAGCATAAGCAAAATCATAGAGACAGTAGATTAGAGGTTGGAGAGGTAAGGAGTTGCTTACTGGGTACAGAATTTCTGTTGGGATGCTGAAAAAGTTTTAGTAATGGATGGTAGTGATGTAATTAATGCTAGTGAATTGTGCACTTAAAAATGGTTAACATGAGAAAATTTTTGTTATGTTACCACAGTAAGATTTTTAAAAATTAGTCTGGCCTTTGTATTATCTCTATCATTCCATATTTGAGAATCACTTGCTAGTACATGAACTGATCAATCCTATTATGCTAGTGAGAAAATTCACAGCTAAAGACTGTGTATTTGCTATACATTAACATTGCAGTTAAAAGCCTGGAAGGCTTTGGAAGCTGACAAATCTGAGTTCAGGTCCAGCGCTGGCAGTTTACTGACTTATGTAACCTTAGGCAACTTACTTAACTTCTCTGAGTCTCACTTTCCTTAACTGTAAGAGAGGGATAAAAAGACCTAGATTTGTTAAGATTCAATGGGATGATTCATATAAATTGGTTTAGAACAGTAACTGACAAATCTTATTAACAACATTTTTCTTTTACCTTTCAAACCATTGATATCTGACCAATCCCTGGAGATGGTGGGCCTAAGGAACTCCTCCAGCTAAAACTCTTCATTTTCTAGTATGTTTGGGGAAGGAAGCATAACCCTGCTTTGGGATCCTAGGTTTTCTGTGGCAACAAGCAGGAGGGATAAAGAACTATCTAGTCTAGTTCTTTAGTCCGCTTTAAGAGTTGGTTCATTTTCTATATGTTATTCACTCTTTTTTTCCTCAGAACATTTTATTCTCCATTTATATACAGAGTTGTCAGTTCCGTATCATATTTGCTAAGCCTCGGAACTATTTGCTCTTATGATAGTGTCAGGCTTCTAATGGGCAGTTGGACTTCCAGATGGCCAACTGCCCACTTAAGTTGAGGTTAAAGTTGTATTCCTTGTAGTTTTATAATATCCCTCTCCAGCATCCTTCCATTAAGATGGCTAATAAAAGGGATTGTTTTTGAGTGCCTGCTATTTACCAGGTACTCTACATGTTGTGATTTGCAGTCGTCATACTTTATAAAATATGTCTCTCTGTTTTATAGTTGAGGAAATTGAGAATCAGTGAAATTAAATAATTTACACCATGTCACACAACTCTGAAGTAGAAAAGCTGAAATTTTGACTTTCCACTCTGTCAAATAGCCTAAGTCAAATCATGTTAGAATAAATGTCCTGGCAACTTGAGATGCTGTTATGATAAATACCTTCTATGAAAATCTCTGTATAACAAAAGTAGGGAACCTAAGTACTATAAGGAAGTCTATACAATGAAAGAATTCAGCAGTCCCTTGGAATTTTTGTTTATAGGAAATTAAGCTACTTCCTATACTATGATTACTTTTTCTTTCTTCCTCAACTTTTTTTATCCTTAAAATTAACAACTGTCTTGTTTTTTCCTTTGTTTAGATTTTTGTGTCCTTAACTCTAATTCAGTCTCAAATTATTGCCCCAGTTGTGCAAAACTCCTTGTTAGGTATTCTAGCAATTTTGTCTGCTTGAGGACTTTTTTTTTTCTTAAGGTTTATTTTTATTTATTTATTCATTCCCCCTCCCTCATTGTTTGCGCTTGCTGTCTGCTCCTTGTGTCCATTTGCTGTGTACTCTCTGTGTCTGCTCATCTTGTCTTTAGGGGCACCGGGAACCAAACTTGGGACTTCCCATGTTGGAGAGAGGTGCTGAATCACTTGACCCACCTCTGCTCCCTGCTTTGTTGTGTCTCTCATTGTCTTTCCTCTTTGTGTCTCCTTGTTGTGTCTTTTTGTTGCGTCAGCTCACTGCACTTGCCCATCGTACCGGCTCACTGTCTTGCTCATCTTCTCCAGGAGGCACCAGGAACCAAACCCAGGATCTCCCATGTGGTAGGCAGGAGCCCAGTTGCTTGAGCCACATCCTCTTCCCTTGATGACATCTTTAAGAACCTTCTGGCCTGCTCCAAACTGAATTGATTGTTGTATATATCTAATACACAGTTATCATCCTGGGATCTCCCCTCACCATTGTTTCTGGGGATTTCCTTTGACTTATTCCTATGTCATCTTTCTTGCTTCCTTATTTTAGTGGAGAATTTCCTCCAATAGTTTTATGAGAAAGGGTGCATAGTAAGTTTTTGGGGACCTTGTGTATCAATCAGGGTCCAGGCATGGAAAATGGCATAATTAAAAATGAAAGCTTATTGAAGGGACCATTTATGAAGCTGTGAACAGGGTTAAGATATGGGACTATCAACAATAGTAAGCTTTAATACCCAGACCTGAAGGGACAGGAGGAATGAGTACTAGAGAGCCACAGCTGTAGGAAAGGGATGGACAAAAAGAGCTAGGCCTTCAGTAAAGGTACATGGCACTGACCTCTCTCTGTCTGCCCCCTGGTCTCCTCCTAGTGTCTCCCATTGGCCAAACCCAACGAGAAACCCGAGGGTGAGGGAACCAGTGTGAAGCAGTCTGCAGGTCTGCCTCCCTGAACACAAAGTGAAGAAGAAAAGGTTGGAGAGTGAATCTGAAAAGACAAATGGAAGATATCCAGCATACCTTGCATGTTTGCAAATGCATTTAGTCTACCCTCACTTAATGCTGATATGGCTGGGTATAGATTTCTTAGGTTGCATATTATCTTTCCTTAGATTTTTTTTTTTTAAAGATTTTATTTATTTATTCATTTATCCCCCCTTTGCTGCTTGTGCTCGCTGGGTCAGCTAACCACGCCGTTGGGGTGGGCTTGCCTTCACCAGGAGGCCCCGGGAACCGAACCCGGGGCCTCCCATATGGTAAACGGGAGCCCTACTGATTGAGCCACAGCCGCTTCCCTTTTCCTTAGATTTTTAAAGGCCTTTACCCATTGTCTGCTAGTCCAAGTGTTGCCATTGAGAAATCCAGAGCATGCTGATTCCTAATCTTTTATGTGTGTTCTTTGATTTTCCATGGAAGCCTTGAGAACATCTACATATTCCCACTAACACATCTTACCCCTTTCAATATCTCCACTTTCATACTCTTCCTTCCTGCCAATTACCATAGAAAAGAATCCATGATCTTAATCTAAAGCTATCTCCACTTATTCCCTAGATCCCATCCCTCTTTTTATTTTTTTGAATCAAACAATATATTACACAATATATTTGGTTCATAGTAACGCATTCATACAATATTTGTCCTTTTGTGTCTGGCCTGCTTCACTCAACATAATGTCCTCCAGGTTCATCCATGTTGTCATATGCTTTATGACTTCATTTCTTACAGCTGCATAATATTCCATCGTCTGAATAGACCACAGTTTGTTTATCCATTCATCTGTTGATGGACACCTAGGTTGTTTCCAACTTTTGGCAATGGTGAATAATGTTGCTATGAACATCGGTGTACAGATGTCTGACCATGTCACTGCTCTCAGTTCTTCTGGGTATATACCCAGTAGTGGTATTGCAGGGTCATGTGGCAAGTCTATATTCAATTTCCTTAGGAACTGCCCAACAGTCCTCCATAGTGGTTGTACCATCCTGCATTCCCACCAACAGTGAAGAAGTGTTCCTATCTCTCCACATCCTATCCAACACTTGTAGTTCTCTGTTTTTTTAATAGTGGCCATTCTGATAGGTGTGAAATGATATCTCATTGT
>JAKSZT010054202.1:16622763-16636411 GCA_026826555.1 Tolypeutes matacus
GCCTTTATAACCTACTTCAATCAGGCTTTTACCCCTGTGACTCCAGAGAAACTACTCTTGTCATTGTCATCAATGATTTCCTTGTTGCTAAATCCAATGGTAAATTCTCAGTCTTCATCTTTCCTGACCTATTAGCAGCCAATGATACAGTCAACACTGTATCCTCCTTGATATGCCTTCTTCACGTGGCTTCCAGGTCACCATATTCTCTTGTTTTTTCCCCCTGCTTCACTGGCTGCTCTTTCTCAGTCTCCTTTGCAGTTTCCTCATTTCCTTGACTGCTTAATGTGGGAGTATCCCAAGGTTCAGACCGGTTCTCTTTTCTATCCATACTCATTCCCTTGGTAATCTCACCCACTCTTGCTCCTTTAAATTACATCTATATGATAAAGACTCCCAAATTAATTTTTCTAGCCCAGACCTCTCTCTGGAACTCCAGATTAATACTTCCAACTGCCTGTTCTGCATCTCCACTTGGATGTCTAGTAGACATCTCAAACTCAACATACCCCAAATTGAATGTCTGATCTTCCCATACAAAATCTCCTCTGCCCAGGACCTTCCTCACTGGGTAGCAACTCTGTTGCTCAGGCCAAAAACCTGAGTCATTCTTGTTTTCTCTATTTGACTCACATCCCACACTCAATCTATTAGGAAATCATGTTGTCTCTTTCTTCAATATAAATCCACAATCCAACCTCTTCTCACTCATCCAGTGATTCTGTGTTGGTCTGAGCTACTATCATCTCATGCCTGATTACTGTCAAATATTTCTTCAACACAGCAGCTGAAGCAATCCTGTAAAAAATGTCAGATCATATCACTCCGTTGCTCAAAACCATATAGTGGGAAAGTGGATATGGCTTAAGCAGTTGGGTGCCTGTCCACCACATGGGAGGTCCTGGGTTCAGTTCCTAGTGCCTCCTAAAGAAGATGAGCAACACAATGAGCTGACACAACAAGATGATGCAATGAAGAGATACAAGGAGGAAAACACAATCAGAGACACAACCAGCAGAATGGAGGAGGCTCAAGCGATTAGGCGCCTCCCTCCCACATGGGAGGTCCTGGGTTCAGTTCCCTGTGTCTCCTAAAAAGAAGACAAGCACACAATGAACAGACACAGAGCAGACAGCAAGCACAAACAATGGGGTGGGGGTGGGGGTGGGGAGAGATAAATAAAATAAATCTCTAAAAAACAAATAACCCTATAGTGGCTCCTCAGTTTTCAGAGTAAAAGCCCAAGTCCTTACAATGGCACACAAGGCCCTGCAGGGGCTGGCTCTTGTTGCCTCTGTGACCTTCTCTGCTCTCCCCTCCCATTCCATTGCTCCACTCCAGCCATATCAGGCCCCTTGCTATTCCTTGAACGTGCTGTATAACCCATTACTTTAAGCCCTTTGCTCTAGCTGTTCCTTCTGCTGTACAAGCCATTAACTTCCCCTGGATATCCACTTAGCTAACTCCCTCACCTCCTGCAAAATTTTGCTCATTCCTGCACTTCTCAAGGGGTTCTACCCTGACCACCCCATTTAGCACCCTTCACCCCTGGAGTTTCAGATTCTGGCTCCCCTTTTGTTTTCCACAGTACTTAGCACCTTCTCACATACTAGAGAATTCCCTTATTTCTTAAACTTAAGCTCCATGAGGGCAAGGATCTTCATCTGTGCTCTTCACTAATATATCAAGCACTTAGTGCTTGGAACATAGCAGGCATTTAGTAAAGATTTGTTGAAGGTATGAATAAATGAATGAAGCTACTCTTTGTCGCCAAGATTCTAAAATTTCAGGATGATGTGTTTGAGGGTGCATATGTGTGCATGTGTGTTTTAAGAGAAAAGGGTAGAAATTCTTCACTCTAACATCTGAAAGCAAGAGCTCTCTTTTATGGTATTTTAAACATTTTCAATATAAATCCTTCTAAAATGTATTACGCAATCCCTTGCTACTTCTACAGATTATATGAAGACAGATTTATCTTTTTCTGGGCTCTGGGCTTCCTTAGGCTCATCAATAATAGTACCCTGTTGTTATACAGGGAAGTGCTCAGAGGAATAACATGGAGGTAGCCCCAAAGGGTTCTGCTTTTTCAGTTTGGTTTCTAATTCAGCTGAGCCTCGGGGCCTGGAAGTAAGAAAGGGAAGACAAACCAGAATGGAGACAGCTCAGTCTCTCCACTTCTGTCTCTCGGGAGCTACAAGTCTTTCCTCTCTGCTTGTCTCTGTTCTCTCTCTATCAACTAGCATCCTCTGCTTTCTCATCAGTTTCCTCAAGGCCACACTTGGGTATGTCTCTCAAAAAGGTGACCACTTGGCAAGCAGAAGAGCTCTGCAAAAAATTAAGTTGAGGGAAGTGGATGTGGCTCAAGCAATTGGGCTCCCATCTACCATATAGGAGGTTCAGAGTTTGATTCCCAGGGCCTCCTGGTGAAAAGCAAGCTGGCCCGAGTCAAGAGTTGGCCCATGCAGAGTGCTGGCCTACACAGGAGTGCTGGCCCGCATGAGAGCTGGTGCAGTAAGATGATGCGACAAAAAGAGACAGAGAATAGAGACAATAAGAGACGCAGCAGACCAGGGAGCTGAGGTGGTGCAAGAGATCGAGTGCCTTTCTCCACTCCAGAAGGTCCCAGGATCGGTTCCTGATGCCACCTAAAGAGAAGACAAGCAGACACAGAAGAACACACAGAGAGCAGACAGGGAGTACAAAACAACGTGGGGGAAGGGGGAGAAATAAATAAATAAATCTTTTTAAGAAACAAACTAAGTTGACTGGGAGAGGAACGTTCAATTGGACTGAGGTGCTGGATACAGAACCACTTCTTTCTGTTGGAGATACCTCCCTCTGTGTTCGGAAACCAGGACAAGGCAGTCACCACTCGAGCTGCTTCCTGTTTTACCAGCTCCCACAGGCTGCCTCCGAAATGTTTTCATATACGACTTGCTTCACCCACTGCACCAAATGCTGGCAGTCACAGTTGATATAAATACTGGCTTGAGCCAAAACCAAAACAAACAAACAAAGAAGGTGAGTAAACAAAGTTTTACTCTGTGAGCAACTCAAGTAATAAAATGTGTTGGAAAGAATATTTGAGGTTAAATAGCTCTGTCCCCTACATAATATATGGATCTTTTTTTTTTTTTTTTTGAACAATTCTGACATTTTGGACAAAACAGCCATGCTAGAATTTGCAGTCCTTGCCCAACAGACCCAACCACGTATCCGGTTATAGAGAAAGACACCCCAAGTTGTTCATTTTTGCTTCCCTTTGAGTCCTGTTTATCTAATTCTAAGTACCTCCTTAATGGATATCTCTTTTTTTTTTTTTTTTAAGATTTATTCATTCATTTATCCCCGCCCCCCCACCGCCCTTGCTGCCTGTGTTCGCTATGTCCATTTGCTGTTTGTTTTTCTGTGTCTGCTTATCTCCCTTTGTTGAATCAGCTCACTGTGCCGCGCGGCCAGCTTGCCTTCACCAGGAGGCCCCGGGAATCGAACTCAGGGCCTCCCACATGGTAAACGAGAGCCCAACCAATTGAGCCACAGCCACTTCCCTCTGATTCATTTTTTAGTCACCAGTCTCTCTAATTACAGACCTTAATTTATCTTCTGCTATTCCTCTAGGGATTTTTATCAGGTGAGCCATCACAGAACCTTATATCTTAACCCAAAGAAAGAGACAGGGAACTACTATTTGATGGTGTGTGTTTTTTCCTTCATAGAAAACACCAGAAAGATTATTTCCTCAATTCCTTTGTCTAATGTGAAATCCTACTGCCCTGTACCACCATCCCTGCTCCTGCCTCTGCCCCCACTGCCCACGTTTTAAAAAGAAATTCATGTTATGTGTGCATGTGTGTGTGTGTTTCTGTGCAAGCTATATTTTAAGATTAAATTTCACAAAGAACATTTTTTTCATTTGCTTATAAATGTATCATTGAAAATAATACCCCCTGAATTTTTTAAAATTCCAGGATAAGGTGATAATTGGAATTTCCTTTTCATTCCAGACTGAGCACCTCACCACAGTATCCATAGCCTTTCCTAGAAAATGGGTGATGAGTGGAATGATAACAATGTATAAAATCAACACACATTCACAGCAAATTGAGTGGACAATAGGTGAGATGCAATGCAAATCAAAGAGTCTTATCTTTGGGGGACGGATGTGGCTCAAATGGTTGGGCGTCTGTCTCCCATGGAGGGACCCGGTTTCGATCCCCAGGACCTCCCGGTAAAAATAAATAAATAAATAAATAAATAAAAAATAAAAACACGTTTGGTCTTTAAAAAAAAAAAAAAAAAGAGTCTTATCTTTTAGGCTGAAAGAACATTTCCCATCTAAATGTTTTAATTCCCTACTACTACATTATTCAATAAGAACAGATAGGGCTTTTAGAATGCTTAGTTGTTGTTTTAATCTATTTTTACCACTGAAAAGAAGAAAGAAAAAGGCTCACTAAGTTATGTATTGTTAGTTGGATATTTATTACATATATTTTTGGACGATCTTGTTTCCTTGTAATCAAATACTCTGAAGTTCAAATCCATTACTTTTTTTTTTTTTTGAGGTACTGGGGCCAGGGATTGAACCCGGGACCTCATATGTGGGAAGCCAGCACTCAACCACTGAGCCACATCAGCTCCCCTGAGTTGCTTTTTTCATTTGTTTGCTTGTTGTTTGTGTTTTTGTTTTTGTTTTTAGGAAGCATTGGAACCGAACCCACGACTTCCCATGTTGAAAGCTGGGCCACTTGAGCCACATCTGCTCCACCCATTACTTATCTTAAAAAATAGATTTTAATGCCACTGACTTCATAGATTTCCAGCGTTATAATCTGCCACCATCTTGCTTCAGATATCTAATGACTGACTATAAATAGAGATCTGCCAACACTAGGTCACAAAGGTAATTAAGAGTTTCGGTTTGGGGGCCTCTGTGTTGGACAAAGGGAAAAAATTATATGAGATTGCCTGGTATTTTCAGAAATGTGCTATCTTGTGTAGCTATAGATGATTTCATATTCATAACAATTTGGTCTGCTTTAGTCTAGAGCTAATTATGGTTTCTCATTGCTAAAAGCAAGGCTAGAATTATAATGTATTATATTCTGCACCACCACCACCACCAAACAAAAAAATATGTTTCTTTTTTTTCCCTCACATGGGAAAGAGGATGAAAGGATTTCTCAGTGGGAAATGTCTTATAAGCAAAATGAATCAACTGTTTTACACCATACAATATAAAAGAGTTGTTTATTTAGAGATATTTAAAGCTATTCTAATAATCCTAAACTTTTTTCACAAAGCTAAGTTGCCTAGTAGTGTGAGGTGAAATCTAGAGCAGAATGCCTTTTCTAATCTTTCCTCAAAGAACCTCAGGATTATATTGAATACTGAGTCAACCTAATCTTATATTTCAGTTCTCCCATCAGTAAATGGAATCACCATACAACCTACTAGAGTTTTCACTCTGCATGTTGTTATCTGAAAACATTGGCTCTAGAATAAGAAGTCTATTTGCCATATGATCTCACAGTTTAAAATTTTTTTTTAAATAATGAGTATTATATTGAATCTAACATTTTAGGCTCTCCACACCATCAAACCTAAGTATTGGATCAAACAGTGATACTGATAAATTGAGGAATATGGACAGCTAATTTTCATCATTCAGATGAAATAAAATGTTTAAATTCAATCCTAAAGAGAGTAGAGTGAGGTGCACTGAGTAATGGGTTACAGTCCAGGAGCTGGAATCAGACCAACTTGAGTACATATCTAGACTCTGCCACTTACTAGCAGTGCGGCATTGGAGTATGGGACTTGTTTAAACTCTATAAGCTCAGTTTCCTCAGCTCTAATGGTGGTCTTGAGAGGAGTAAACAACAGTAACAAAATTATGACACATACTGAGAACACAATAAATGTTAACAGCGATGGTTATTGTTATCATTTGAGATAGAATCATAAGGCTATTTTATAGAGCAGGGTTTCTCAACTCTTTTTTTTCAGCATGAAAATAAATCTTTATTTATTTTCTGTTATTACCCATCCATAAGAGAGAGTTAGGCTCACAGTTTTAGCTCTTGACATAAAGTGAGGTAGGAGGCAAATTTACATCCATCATATGCAACTGATGGACCAACTTTTTAAAATTCAGGCTCTCTTGAAAGCTTGCAACATACTGGATATTGCAGTGTATTCTCTAGTGACAGAATGCCAGTAATGACTGACAGTGAGTGTTTTTATATAATAGCAGGTGTTTTCTATAGTATGTTGCTATAGCTCAAGAGGTTTATAAACGTTAGATGTTCAGAAGCAACTTAGATACCTAAAATCCTAAACACACTGATTTGGGAGTATGTATGTTGCAATCCCAAGAAGGGTCAGTCAGGGAGGGGATGTAGCTTAAGAGATTAAGCGTCTGCTTCCCACATACAAGGTCCTGGGTTCGATCCCCAGTACCCCCTTAAAAAATCCAAACAAACAGAAAAAACCAAGAGGGGTCAATCATATATATGGACCAAATTAATACTTACCTCTGCATAGCAAGTATGTTTGTAAATACAAAGAAATTATATTACACAATAGCACCAGTGCAGAAAATGCTCAGAATCATAAAATGCCAGCTCAAGTTTTATCCATCATTAAGAAATAAGGGGTGGATGTGGCTCAAATGGTTGGGAGTCCGTCTCCCATATGGAGGGACCTGGGTTCGATCCCCAGGACCTCCTGATAAAATAAAGAAAAATATAGAAGGCGGGGGCTGCCAGGCCCCGTGCGCAGATGCGCTGTCAGGCCCCGCGAGTGGGTGAGCCCCCAGGCCCTGCGTGTGGGCGTGCCAGGTCCCACTGAGCCATGCAGCAAGATGATGACGTAACAGGAGAGTGACACAAAGGGAGAGCCAAGATGAGACGTGCTGAAAAACCAGGAACTGAGGTGGTGCAGGTGGCAGAATGCCTCTCTCCCACATCGGAGTTTCCCAGGATCGGATCCTGGTGAAGACAGGAGGAGAAGGATGAGCTGAGAGGGCAGGAGGCAGCCAGAGTTGCCCAGAGAATGGACACAGGAGCAGCAGAAATGGGGGGGTTAAAGGGTTAAAGGTAGATAAAAGTAAAATAAATAAATCTTAAAAAAAAAAAATCTCCTTCCTAATAAGATGTCAGACCAGTAGGTGATAAGATTAATAAATCTAACCCAAACAATTAACTTACTTTACAATATATCTTTTAGAAGTGTTTGGGAGGGTTTCTCAGTCTTTAATGTGTGCTCCAATACACTGGGAACCTCGTTAAAATGCAGGTTCTGATTCAGTAGGCCTGGGGTGTGGCCCGAGATTCTGCTTCTCTAATGAGCTTGCAGGTAGATTGCCATACTGCTGGATCACAAACCAAGGTTATGCAGGAGAAAGAGGACAGACTGAAATTATTCAGCTATGGGCAGGAATCCTGATTCTGTAAGATGTTAGCAACATGACTTTGGCAAGGTCTTGCTTCTAAAATGGAGATGATATATGCATTTCTGATTAAAACAATTGTTATTAAATAAAAATATATACTAGAGCACTGTCTGGCATATTTTGGTGCTTAACAAATTAAGATCAATTTTTCAATTAGGAACGTTTTACTGGTCCATTCAGTATGGGGGACTGTGATCGTTTCCCTGCCTGAAGGAGCTAAAATTCCAGTTTCCTTTGAAAATGGCTTACAATTCTATCATTATGAAATGAACTTCAACACTGGTTTAAAAGTTTGGCACTGCATAGTTAGCAAATAAATTCATGCCACATGTGGGAATAGATGAGAAAATGCTCCGGGCCTAGAGTCAGAGTGGGTAGGATTTCTTCAAACGTGGATAATTGAGAAAAGAAGCCATCTCACAAGGCATTTTATTTTACTATTATTATTATTATTATTTTAATTATGGAAAATTTCAAACACATGTCAAAGTAGAGAGAATGGTACAATGAACCCCATGTACCCATCACTCAGCCTTAGTCAGCAGCACATGGCCAGTCTTATTTCAACTTGAATCCCACCCTATCTCCCTATATCTGGGCTATTTCAAGTAGACATCATATCTCATGCACAAATATCTCAGTACATCTCTTTTAAATATAAGGACTCTTTTTCTTTTAAAAGAAAAAAAAAAAACACAAAATAAAAACTAAAAGAAAAAACAAAACAAAAAAACAACTTCAATACTATTATATAATTCATTTCAAGCAAAAATGCAGCTATTGAATTTGTAGTATATATTTTAATTGTCATTCAGTTTTTACTACAGGCAATGAGATATACGTGGTAAAGAAGAGCTCAAAATAAACCAAACAAGGTAAAGGCACTTGTTCCCTAAAGATTGCTGTTGTCAGTGAGGGCAGAACAATCATCCCCTTTTCTGCGAGGCTGAATATTCTCAGCATCCCTCCTCTCACTGCTAGGCTGGGTCTCAATGGGTCAGCCAACTCCAGGTGTTCATTACACCCTCAACATTGTCCTCTGCCTTCTGAGCCTTCCCTGCTTAATTTTCTCTTACTGACAGAAAGAGCCTGCTTTTAACTCTTGCCAGGAGCAGAGCATTCCTGGCAAGCTGATCTGAGTTCTAAGCTCTCACAAAGGGCTTAGAGTCCTAAGACCTCACAAAACTTAGTGCTGGAAAGGACTTCATAATTAAGTCTCGTAACACGGGATATGAAAACATGACTAGAGCAAAACTTATGAAGGAAGGTAAAATGCTTTTTCTTTTACGTCTGTCTCATTGAAATCTTTCTTGAACCCATGTAAGTTTTTCTTTAAAAATTTTAACTATACACTATTTGAAACAAAGATAAGTACCAAAAGTATTGCAATATACAATTTTTAAATTTAAGAACATGTATTAATGATGTAATAAACAATATTGCAAAAATAATATAGTGTCACCATGGAAAGACTTTCCCTTTTAAATTAAAAAAAAAAAATCCCACTCTACTCCCATTCCTTTTGAATACCTTTTTTCTTAGAGATAACATTTATCTCAAAAATAGGTGGATGTGTGAATAAAACTTTAAAAAAATAGGTAGAAATACATAAGTCTGATGCAGATGTATATTCATACGTTCAATTGTTTTTTACATTTTGAAATTTTTACATGAATTCTATCACACTCTAGGTACATTTTACAACTTGTTTTTTTTCACTCAATATTTTGTTTTCAAGATTGAGCATGTGGATTATAGATGGAACTTGGATTATCCATTTTAATTGCTGTATGGAATTCTATATGAATAAACTACATTTATTTATCTGCTCTTCTTCAGAGGGACAGTTAGGGTTGTTCAATTAGATATCTTCTGTTAGACTTATCCCTAGATGCCCTGTAGTTTTCACAACTAGGCTTAACAGCAACCTTTGTAGACATTTCATTCTTAAAATTATTGCTGGTGTATCACCATGCTGATGATGTTTTTATATTGATGCTACATTTGCCAATTTTGCTGGGCTCTTATTAATTCCCATAGCTTAGTTAAAATTGATGACACAATACTGTTATAATTATATTAACTATAGTCCATAGTTTACATTAGAGTTCACTCTGTATTGTACAGTTCTTTGTAAAGTGCAGATTTTAATTCAGTAGGTTGTTGAGAAAAGCAGTCCACCATGGGCCGGGAGTGTTCCTGCATGTTCTTGCTAGGTATGCTAAGAATGTAAGGGCTTGGGGGAGTGGATGTAGCTCAAATTATTGAGCAACTGCTTCCCATATACTAGGTCTCAGGTTCGATCCCCGGTACTGACTAAAAAAGAAAAAGGTATGGGCTTGACCACTCTTTCCTGGGCCATTTCTCAGGGCTGTTTTTGCAGTCAGCAAACTTGAGGAATGAGGGAAAGTCTCCCCCCCCAGACAAAATGCAGGCTTTTTTACAGCTCACTATAAAAGCAGGGAATCCCCTAAAGTTCCGTATTTTACAGCTGTGACACAAACCCGCTGCAGCATCCACCAGGGCCTCCACAACTCCTCTCTGGGACTTGAAGGGCATGGGGAACCAACGCAAACCAACATCATGCTCATACTGCTTGCTGGGCTATGAGTAATGAAGTTCTTTGTCTCTGACCCAGGAGTCTTGTGTTCTTTGTCGGCATCCATGAAACAGTAATAGGCTTACTAGTTAGTTCACAAGTAAAGTAAACTCTCAGATTCTTCACAGATCCTGATATAGGTCTTGAGTGAGGTGGGACCTGAGATTCTGCCTTTCTAGCCAGTTACCAGGTACTTCTTGGGCTACTGGTCCATGGACCAAACTTTGAATAGAAATAATCTTGAGACCTCAATGCAAGTCCTGGAATTTGTCACTAATGATCTTGACTTGAGTAAGCTACTTCTTGGCTTTGAGTCTGAGTTGTCTCATCTACATAATAAGATTATTGAAGGTATCTTCCCCTTCTAACTCTATGACTCCAGGTCCAATTACCTTCAGCAGGCAGGGTCTCCCCTGATTCATTCATTCCTTCAACCAACATCTTTATATACCCACCAGTAATAGAAGGCTAAGTGTTTTCTGCCTGTGCTCAGAAATGTGGGCAGACAATGAGCAGTAAAAGCTAATCCAGAGGTACATATCTGCACGGTGTTAATTCAATCAGTTTCCTCCTTGGATTGTCATTCTTAGGCAGGGTGAGCATATAAATTATTCCAACACAGGGCACTTTTGAGAGTAAAACAGGATGCTATCAATAGTTATGCTGGAATGACAAGCATAAACCTAAACGGTCCTGGGTTGCCCTAATCTTAGGACCCCACAAAACCCTGGTTTCTAAACTTTCTAATTCTCTCTTCATCTTTCCCACTCTTCACCTCTTTCCTTCCCTCCTTGAATAGACCTCCAGTATCCTACTGTATTTTCCTGAAAAGCCCAACTCAGAGGAAAGATTTGCTTTACCAAAGTGAAGACAGCATCAAGTCATTACATAAGCCCCTCCAACATTCAGATTTGTGAGCAGCTGTTCTGGAGGTGGATGAAAATTTCCACCATTTCAGTTTTTATAACCTGCTCAGGAGAGAGAATGTTATTTTTAGGGAACAATAAATTAAAGGCTATATAGCTTGCCTGAGGGAAAATGTTTTCGACACTTTAAGGAAATGAAGTGGACTCTGTCTTTTCTTTTCCGTCCAGTGTCCAGAGTGAGTTCTTATTTTGTAGTAACAGGAAATGACTCACTGCCTACTCGCAGTTTCTAACTGGTTTCTAACTGGCGCTAAATATACCCATCTTGCAGAACTTAGAGCCATTGGAATTTAGGGTCCATGCAGTAGAAGAATTTAAGATCCTTACTTCCACCTTGATTTGGGGGAATTAAACATGGCACCCTTTGTTCCAAATGGCCCAGAACATTGTCAGATGCATATGGAATGGGATTCTCTTTGGTTCAGTTTCCCCAAAAGGAGACCTGAGGCAAGGATTTTGGTGCAAATAGTTTATTCAGGAGTAAGGAGTGGGGAAGGGAGGAGGGGAGGGAGGAAAACCAATAATGTTCATGTTAATGAGTAGGCGGGCAACTGGCACTCAATCATGCTCGGGACTCTGAAAGGCTGCTAGAACATGTCTCACCACTGCCCTTTAGAGGCGTGAAGGTGTTGGGATGTTTTACACACCAACTCTCATCCCTCAATGGTTAAGGGCTGTTCCAGCTGCCCTGGAGTGGATTGAATAAACCCCCAAGGTCGTAGAGTACCTTCAGACAGAGATACACAGCAAGTCTTCAAGGCCATCTCCGGGTAAGCAAATGACATATAGGTGGGGCACAGATAGCAGCTTCTATAGGGGTCAAAGTCAGGCTCAGAAATGAATCATAGATTCCTCATTTAAAATAGTTAATGGAAAGAATAGTTTCTTCAACAAATGGTGCTGGGGCAACTGAATATCCACTTGCAAAAGAATGAAATTAGACACATATCTCACACCATATACAAAATTAACTCGAAATGGAACACAGAAACTCTATATAAGCAGATAACATGATCTTATACTTAAAGAATCCTGAAAAGTCCACAGCAAAGCTACAAGAAATTATAAATGAATTCAGCAGAGTGGCAGGGTACAAGATCAACACTCAAAAATCAATGGTGTTTCTTTACACCAATAACAAATAATCTGAAGAGGAAATTTTTAAAACTTCCATTTACAATAGCAACTAAAAGAATCAAATGTCTAGGAATAAATTTAACCAAGGACATAAAGGAATCATACACAGAAAACTACAAAATATTGCTAAAAGAATTAAAGAAGGCCTAAATAAATGGAAGGACATTCCATGCTCATGGATTGGAAGACTAAATATTGTGATATACAAATTCAACACAATCTCAATCAAAATTCCAACAGATCCCTTCACAGAAATGGAAAAGCCAATAATCAAATTAACATGGAAGGGTAAACAGCCCCAAGTAAACAAAACCATCTTGAAAAAGAAGAACAAAGTTGGTAGACTCATACTTCCTGATTTTAAAACTTATTACAAAGCTACAGTAACCAAAATAGCATGGTGTTATCACAAGGATAGGCATATGGAACAAAGGAATAGAATTGAGAGTTCAGAAATAAACCCTCATACCTTTGGCCAACTGATTTTTGACAAGGGTGCCAAGTCCATTCAGTGGGGAAAGGATATTCTCTTCAACAAATGGTGCTAGGAGAACTGAAAAAAGAATGAAGGTTGGACCTCTACCTCACACCTTATAAAAAGAAAATTAACTCCAAATGGACCAAAGACCTAAATATAAGGACCAAAACTATATAAAACTCCTAGTAGAAAACATAGGAAAGTATCTTCAGGACTTTGTGTTAGACAATGGTTTCTTAGAAGTTATACCAAAAGCACAAACAACAAAAGAAAAAAATAGATAAATGGGACTTCATCAAAATAATTTTAAAAAAACTTTTACCTCATCATGAAAGTAAAAAAGACAGCTTACAGAATGGGAGAAAATATTTGGAAACCACATATCCAATAAAGGTTTTATATCTAGAATATATAAAGAAATCCTACAACTCAACAACAAAATACAAACCACCCAATTAAAAAATGGGCAAAAATTCAGGTATTAGACAAGCCCACGCTGATGGGAAAAAACAGTCTCTTTAACAAATGGTGTTGGGAGAACTGGATATCTATAACCACAAGAATGAAAGAGGACCCCTATCTCACCCCCTATACAAGAATCAACTCAAAATGGATCAAAGATCTAAATATAAAAGCCAGGACCATAAAACTACTAGAAGAAAATGTAGGGAAACATCTTCAAGGCCTTGTAGTAGGTGGTGGTTTCTTAGACCTTACACCCAAAGGACGTGCAACAAAAGAAAATGTAGATAAATGGGACCTCCTCAAAATTAAACACTTTTGCACCTCACAGGACTTTGTCAGAAGGGTGAAAAGGCAGCCGAATCAATGGGAAAAAATATTTGGAAATCACATATCTGATAAGGGTTTAATATCCAGGAAATATAAAGAGATGTTACAGCTCAACAATAAAAAGACAAATGACCCAATTAAAAAATGGGCCAAAGACTTGAATAGACATTTCTCTGAAGAAGAAATACAAATGGCAATAAAACACATGACGAAATGCTCAACATCACTCATGATTAGGGAAATGCAAATCAAAACTA
>JAKSZT010054202.1:16638039-16653167 GCA_026826555.1 Tolypeutes matacus
AAGAAAGAGAAAGAAAGAAAGAAAGAAAGAAAGAAAGAAAGAAAGAAAGAAAGAAAGAAAGAAGACAAGAGAGAAAGAAAGAAAGAAACTCTATTGTAAATAAAGTTAAATTTATTTTTGGTGATGCAACTTTCTGCCCAATGGAAATACAGTGGTGATGATAATGTTTAAAATCCTTTAGTCTTACTCAAATTGTTCATCTTCAAATAGGCTTTTTCAACATCTGTATCTCTGGGATTGCTCATAAATATAATAGATCTGAATTATAAGCCTTCACCCTCTTTGGTCTTTGAAAAGTTACTTAATCTCCTAAACCTCGATAAAATACCACCTGTTGTGCTTACCTAATAAAGTGCTATGTGGATCAAATAAAATGACTGCCCATTGAAGTGAGGTTCTTTGCAAAAGTCTCAGTGGTTATTATTTTTCTAATTTACAAATCAGTACTGCTATATGAGAAAAATTCAACTAGGAGGAGGGAGGAAGGGCACTAAAATGTATTAAGCACCGTGCTGGATACTTTCTGTTTGCCCACTTGCATCCATTCTCCAGCCTTCTCCACCAGGCAATAGGGATGGAAGAAACAACTTAAATTAAGGAGGACTGGTCTTGATACCTAAGGCTGCTTTTGCTTATTTTCTTTCATTTGGTCTTTGGAAATGGCTTGTCAAAAGTTATAATAAATACTATTAGATTTGAGTTGGAAATCTATTGAATTTATCAATTAATTTGAGGGAGAACTGATATATTTTGCAAGAGTAAGTTTTCTTTTATTGGGTTTGCCTATAGCTTTCCCTGTCTCCTCTATTCATCACCTTTTATTAATAATTTATGCACATATATGTATTTTGTATATATTTACATATATATATACCTGCATTTACATATAAGGATAATAAATAGTCTTTTCATATTTATTCCTAGGTATTTTTTAGGTGTTTTTGCTAATATGAAGGGTGATTTTTCTCTGCTACATTTTCAACAGGTTATTCATGCTGTACACAAAAAGTATTATTTCTCTTACTTGTTGGTTCATATATTTTTGTAGGCAACTTTCCATTCCTTTTCTTTCCTATTATTTATCCCTCTTATTTCTTTATCTGTTTATATTGCTAATATGATGTTTACTCTTAGTGTTGCTCATGGGCCTCCATCTACTTCTTATGTCATAAGTGGGAAATTTGCCAAAGCTTTCATGATCACTTATGATATTTGTGGTACATTGTTTTGTCATAACCTTTTTAAGATTAAAAATATTTCTTCCAAAAAAAAAAATGGGCAAAGGACTTAAATAGACATTTCTCTAAGACAATATGCAGGGAAGAGGATGTGGCTCAGGCTATTGAGCTCCCGCCTACCATATGGGAGGTCTGGGTTTGGTTCCTGGTGCCTCCTAAAAAAAGAAGACCAGCACACAACAAACAGACACAGCAAATGTAAACAATGAGGGGGTCGGGAGAAACAAAATAAACCTTTGAAAATAAAAATAAAGAAAATATACAAATGGCCAATGCATACATGAAAAGATGCTCAATATCATTAGCCATCAGGGAAATGCAAATCAAAACCACAGTGAGATACCATCTTATAACTACTAGAATGGGCTACTGTTTTAAAAAAAGGAAAATAAGTGTTGGAGAAGATGTAGAGAAATAGGAACACTTGTACATTGTTGGTGGAAAAATAAAATAGTGCAGCTGCTATGGAAAACAGTTTGAGTTTGGTAGTTCCTTAGAAAGTTAAGTACAGAATTACCATATGTTTCTGCCATCCCTTTTCTAGGTATATACCCCAAAGAATTAAAAGCAAGGACCCAAACAGACATTTGCACACTGATGTTCATGGAGGCATTATTCACAATTGCCAAAATGTGGAAGCAACCCAAGTGTCCATCAGCCAGTGAATGGATAAATAAAATGTGTTGTGTATGTGTGTGTGTATAAATATATTCACATACACACACACACACATATACATACATACATACATACATACATACATACATACATACAATGGGATATTGTTTGACCATAAAAAGGAATGAAGTTCTGATGCATGCTACAATATGGATGAACCTTGAAGCTATAATATTTAGTGAAATAAGCCAGACACAAAAGGACAAATACTATATGATCTCACTGATATGACATAATTAAAATATGCAAATTTAAAGAGTCAGAAACTAGGATACAAGTTACCAGGGGCCCAGTGGAGCTGGGGAATGAGGAGTTAATGTTTAATTGGTATAGAGTTCCTGTTCACCATGATGGAAAAGTTTTGGCGGTGGATGATGGCAATGGAGACATAACTTTGTGAATGTAATTAGCACCACTGAATTGTATATTTAAGAAGGGATAAACAGAGAAATTTTAGGTGGTATATCAGTTATAACAGCAAAAAAACCACATAGAACTATATAACACAGAGTGAAACCTAAAGTAAATGGAGGGCTAAATTTAATAACAATTACAATAATATCGTTTCATCAATTGTTACTAATCCAAATGTTAATAAGGAAAACTGTGTGTGTGAGAGGGGAGTATATGGCAACTTGGTATTTTCTGCATGATTCTTTTGTAAAACCACACCTGCTCTAATTTAAAAAATAAAGAAAAATAAATTTAAAAAGAAACAAACAACAGAGGAAAGGAGTTAATAGATGGAGAGACACCAAGTCCTTAGGCCATCATCTGAACCTGCAGAGCCAGCTATGACTAAAGCTTATTGTTCCTTAGACAGTTTTGATTATGTGACCCGATTTGAGTTGTGTTTCAACTACACTATAAAGAGTCTTTTTTGTTGCAGCGATTAATTCATTAATTGCTATGGACAGAGCAGTGTGCTAGAGACTACGGGCTCAGAGTTGCATGCATGAGACCAAGACATGAGTGTCAAGATCAATAAGGAAAGCAAAGGCCCCCTGCAGAATTAACCCTAGCCCAATTACGCTATGGTAGTGCTCTGGAAGAGGTGAATTAATCCTAGTCCAGGGAGGACGTGGGAGAGTCATAGGAGAGATGAGAGTAGCAGGATGCATCGTGAGGATGTCACACAGAAAGTGGCATCTGGCCAGCGGCCTCTAATGTAGCCTCACATTGTTCCACTCAAAGCACTATGAAGACACGGAAAATGGAGAAAACTTACCGCTCCAACCAAATGTCAGAATATGGGAGGAATCCCTACTGTTTATAAGGCGGAAGGAGCTGGATTAAGAAAACCCTAGGGAAGCAGCTGTGGCTCAATCAGTAGGGCTCCTGTTTACCATATGGGAGGCCCCGGGTTCGGTTCCCGAGGCCTCCTGGTGAAGGCAAGCCCGCCCGCACGGCGTGGTTAGCTGACCCAGCGAGCACAAGCAGCAAGGGGGGGATAAATGAATAAATAAATAAAATCTTTAAAAAAAAAAAAAAAAAGAAAACCCTAAAAAGTTTTTGCCTCAGGACACTTGAAGAAAATATTTTGAACCTATAAACAGTTATTATGATAACTGATATTTGGTCTTGTTTGTGTTGTCTTATTTAACGCTTTTCATGTTGTTCTAATGTTTTCTATCACTTTTCATTAAAGGTTTTTATATTTTTAAAAATGGATCAGAGACCTAACTATAAGAGCTAAAACCAGAAAACTCTTTGAAGAAAATATAGAGGTAAATCTTTATGACCTCAGATTTGGCATTGGTTTATTAGATATGACACCACCAGCAACAAAAGAAAAAAAATAGACATACTGGATTTCTTAAAAATTAGCAACTTCAAAGGACACTATCAAGAGAGTGAAAAGGCAGTCTACAGAATGAGAAAAAATAGTTGCAAATCATATATCTGATAAGGGTCTAGTATGCAGAATAAATAACTTACCATTCAACAACAAAAATATAAACTCAATTTTAAAAATCGGCAAAGAACTTTAATAGCCTTTCTCCAAAGAAGATATATAAATGACCAAAAATTCTGAGGCAGTTTGAAGCCTTTGTGGACCCTAGAATTTCATGTCCGTAGAGCTAATCCATTCCTGTGCATGTAAACCTATTGTAGGTGGGACCTTTTGATTAGATCACTTCAGCTAAAGGCCTTTGATTAGATTGTGTAACCCAGGGTGGGTCTTAAGCCTCTTACTGGAGTCCTTTGTAAATGGAGAAATAAAAAGCCACAGACACCCGAAAAAAAGCTGCAGAGACAGAGAGGAATCCAGAAGCTGAGAAAGAAGGAATCAATGGAACACAGAAGGTTAGAAGAAGCCACTTTACCCAGAAGCTGAAAGCAATGAGGCCTGGAGGAGAGAGGAGAAATGAGTGACCCCCACACCAACCCCCTGCCATGTGCCTGATCGCCCACAGCTGCAGCTTGGGAAGAAAGTCTTTCTTGATGATGCCTTGATTTGGACAGTTTCATGGCCTCAGAACTGTACACTTTTAACCCCCATTGTAAAAGCCAACCCATTTCTGGTATATTGCTCCCAGCAGCTTTTAGCAAACTAAGACAAATGCTCGATATCATTAGCCATTAGGGAAATGCAGATCAAAGTCACAGTGGGATACCACTTTACACCTGCTGGAATAGCTATAATTTTTAAAATTTTAATTATATAAAACAAAATAACAAGTGTTGGTGGGTATCTGAATTTGCCAAGGCTGCTATGACAAATACCACACACTGGTTGGCTTAATTGACAAGAATTTATTGTCTCACAGTTTGGGGGGCTAGAAGTCCAATATCAAGGCACTGGCGGGGCTTGCTTTCTCCTGGACTCTGTCGTGTTTTGGCAATCCTCTGTCACATGGACATCTCTTTCTCCTTGTGTCTGCTTCTCTGATTCCCACTGACTTCGTGCTTCTGCTTCTGTGTCCAGTTTCCTTGCTTATAAGGACTTTAGCCGTAAGGATTAACATCCACTCTGATTCAACTTAGATTCCTCATCGAAATAAGATATTTGAAGATCCTTTTCACAAGTGATTCCACCCTTTAATAAGTATAACTTCAAAGGTCCTATTTACAAATGGTTTCACACCCATAGGACCAGGGGTTAGGATTGGAGCATGTCTTCATGGGGGGCATTATTCAATTCCCAACAGCAGAGATGTGGAGAAATTGGAATCCTCATATATTGCTGGTATGAATGTGAAATGGTACAGCTACTGTGGAAAGCAGTTTGGTGGTTCCTCAAAAACTTAAATATAGAATTACCACATGACTCAACAATTCCACTCCTGGGTATGTACCCCAAAGAATTGAAAAGAGGTGTCCAAACAAAAACTGGTACATGAATGGTCATAGAAGCACTATTTGAAATTGCCAAAAGTTGGAAACAACCCAAATGCCCATCAACTAATGAATGAATAAACAAAATGTAGTATATCCACACAATGGAATACTATTCAGCCATATAAAGGAATGAAAGTCTGACACATGCTACAACATGGACGAACCTTGAAAACATTATGCTAAATGAAAGCAGCCAGACACAAAAGCCACATATTGTATGATTCTATTTATATGAGATATCCAGAATAGATAAACCCATAGAGAAAGAAAGGAGATTAGTGGTTTCTAGGGGCCTGAAGGGCAGGGAAGGGGGGAAGCAGTAAGGGAAGTGGGGAATGACTGCTTAATGGGTATGAGGTTTGTTTTGGGCTGTGATGAAAATGTTCTGGAACTAAGTGGCAATGGTTGCACAATATTATAAATGTACTAAATATCACTGATGGTAAATTTTATGCTATATACATAAAAAAAATTTGCCACATTAAAAAAAAGAAGTAAAGAAATAGACTCTACGGTTTTGGGAAGATCATTTTCGCCTCGCAGGGTATTTTGCCTTTAAGTAAAAGTGCAGAAAAGCCAGCCGTAGTCATTGTGTGTCCAAAATGCAACCTGGAACTGAAGCCCTCACCACTGGCAATTCCCATCCCCCACTCTCCAACTGCAGTGGAGTAAATGAGGTCAACCTCTCCAAGTAAAGGCAGCACAAGTTTGGGCAGAAGATGATGCCATTGATATTCAGCTGAAAACTGAATCAGCAGCATTGGCAAGACTCAGAAAAGAACAGGGGCTCAGATTCCATCATTACTGTCAGGACAATGCAGGTAGCAATGTGGGTTACCAATGATGGCCATGAAAATTTAACCCAATGAGTAAAACATGCCCATTTGATCACCATTAGTGCCTGGTGATCACATTGGAGCTCTTGCAAACAAACAAGAAGGCTCAAATATGGACTGTTTTAATTCTTCTTTTAAAGAGAAAACTCTTTTGTTTAGAAAAAGAATACTTAAGGTAATTACAGAAAATTTGGAAAATATAGAAAGGGGTAAAGAAGGGAAAAAGACAACTGTAACCACATTTTCTGGTCTTTTATTAATGTATAAACAAAACATAAAAATTTATAAATATATAAATTCAGATCTTGTAAAATATAATCATATACATTTAAAAAAAAAAAAAAAAAAAACTCTTGGCATAGTAACTGAAACAAATAAAAGCTCCAGAAATGGTACTGCTGTGGAAATTGTTGCTATCCCTACCACACAGAAAGGAAGACTTAGAAAGATGTCCCTGTAAGGTTTCAACCCCTATATCCCTTAATTATCCTCTGCCTTGAATACTGCTCTTTATCTGCCCTAAAATGTGCCTAAGACAGGAGCCAAAGAGCGAGCACTGCACGTGATAATTCAGTGGCCAGTGTGGACCAAGAGAAAGGGCCCCTATCTGTGCTTCTCCATCCATGTCTCAGCTCAAACAGTTCAAAACCATCCATAGGCTTGACTCTCTGTTGTGACCATTCCAGACACAACTGCAGAGCAAGGAAGGCTGAGAATGCACCTAGCAACTGCTCTTCTGGAAGCTACCTGGGAAATCAGTCTTCGTGGTCACTTATCAAGGCTTCAGGGCAGTTTGAACTGAAAACTGTGATTCTGCATTAGAAAGTAACTTTTCTTCCTTAAGAATGTTATTTTCTTTTTCTTTAATGAATCACTGGTTTCTTTATTTGGGAGATTAAAAGCTGAAATTTCTGTCTTCCTTGAATTAGATTGTGTGGTTAGGTGGTGGCTCTTTTGGACTTATTGGTAGATTTGGTAGTTTGAGACTGTAAGTTGCCCAGAAAATCATGTTTTTGAAACTGGACTATTCCTGTTGAGTGTGAACCTATTGTAGTGGGGAGCCCTTGTTTAGATTACTTTAGTTAAGGGACTTTTGATTAAATTTCTTCAGCAGGGTGTGACCCAGGGTGGGTCTTAATCCTCTTTCTGGAGTCCTTTATATATGGGATGGATACTGAGAAAGGGAGCTGCAGAGACAAGAAAGAAGCCACAGGAGCAGAGAAGGAACCAGGAAAGAAGTTTCTGAAGCAGAAGCTGAAAGCAATGAAGCTCGGAGGAGAGGGAAGAGACCAGAGGACAATGCCATGTGCCTTGATGAGAGAGGAATCCAGGACCAATAGCAGCTGGTCCTCAGGGAGAAAGGCATCTCCTGAGGAAGCCTTGATTTGGACATTTTCACAGTCACACAGCTGTAAGCCTATAAGTTAATAAATCTCCATCATAAAAGCCAACCCATTTCTTGTTTATTGCTTCTGGCAGCTTTTAGCAAACTAAAACAGTAGAGTTTTGAAGAAATGAGAGGGATGAAAGAAAGAGAAAATGATGAGGATAAATTATCAGTTGGCTTTTTTCTTAAATAATTTCTAGTTAACTTTGGATACAATATTTAATCAATAAATATTTAAACAATATTACCACACTGTGAGAACTTTGAAGGATTATTGTCCTGGAAATTTCAAATGGTATGATCCAGAATCATTTTCCCCCATCCCACAAAAAAAATAAAACATGTGAGCACATGTTTTTTGTTTTGTTTTGTTTTGTTTGTTTTAGGAGGTCCCGGGGATTGAATCTGGGATCTCGTATACAGGAGGCAGGCACTAAACCACTGAGCTACACCTGCTCTCCCTGAGCACATGTTTTGAATGGACAGTAAATATCAATCTTTGTTTCTAAAAGAGTTCCCCCACACTCTTTTCCAAGATCTAACTAGAAAAGGTACTTCTGTTACTTATCAAATACTCTTAATAAAATATACTCTGCTAGTTTATGACGTAAAGTATCATTAACACTGACTGGCTGAGTGTTCCTTTAAATGATACATTTCTATTGGATGATACTGATCATTCCAAAAAATATTGTTTTAAATATTATGCAGATCAATTTTTTCTCTCTCTCAGGTGTTCCTCTCCTCAAAGCAGCCCTCATTGTTGGGAACTGAATCATGTACCCCACAAAAGACATGTTCAAGTCTTAAGTCAGGTTCCTGTGGGTGTGAACCCATAAAAAGTATCTTTTAATATGGAAAGGTGATTTAGGGGGTGGAGTTATTAGTGAGCAGGGTCTCCCAAGGTCCTGTTGAGATGTGGCTACACTTAATCCATATTATTTGAGAATTTATAAGAGAGGAAGTTCAGACACAGTTAGCGTAGAAACCAGAAACTAGAAGAAGCAGAAGCCGGAAGTTAGAGAAAGACATAGGAGGAGACCAAGAACAGAGGATGCCATCACCAGAATGCTTCAGATTTCAGGGAGAAAGCATGGCCTTGCTGACATCTTAATTTTGGACTTCTAGCCTTCAAAACTGTGAGACAATAAATGCATGTGTGTAGTGGAACCAGTTAGGATACTTCTATATATACTGTTTTGTATTATGTTTTTCACATAGCATAACATAGGGATTTCTGTATATCACTGAATATTCTTCAAAACATTTCTAACATCTGAAGCATAGGAATGCACCATAAACCATTTGACAATTCTACAAATTTCCATTTGTAGTAACTGCGGCGAACACTTTGTGCTGACCGCTTGACCTCATTGTATTTCATTGAGATGTACTCTCAGGTGTGGGATTATGGAATTAAAAGAAATGAAGCCAAAAGTCTGGGGGCTAAGTGGGTCTCCCCCCACTAGCAGTTCCTTCTGGAAATCTATGATATACAGATGTCTCTCCTTGGCTGTGGAGATGCAGGCCAGGCCTCCTGCCATACAGGATCAGAGTCCTCGAGTTTGCAAAAACACTAGACATTATCTCCTCTACACCCTCCTTGTCTTTCAGATAAGGAAATTGAATCTCAAAGAGGTTGTTCCTTGCAATTTTTGACAATTAACCATCACTTTCCCTCAGCACACATGTAAGCCCTTGACAAGCCTTGCTGAGAGCAGCACAGATGGACCAGACCTGTCCAGGCCAACAGACTCTGGATTTAGGTTGTTTTCAGAAATTAAATTACGGCATGGCGCAGGAGATGGAATGATCAGACAGTGGGGCTGCCCAGCCAGAAAGGACGGTAAGTTCTTCTGGTGCTCAGGAGCTTGAAAGGGCACCTACTTTCCAATCAGCTGACTACACATAATAAGATAAAATATCTCTTGCTACATTTGAAAGAACTACAAGATACAGTAGAGTGCCTAAGAGCAAAAATAAACCTTTAGGAGGAACAGAGTTCATTGGGTCAGATCGAGTCAGTGGAACACACACTGGGAAAGGCAAAGCCCCTTTGTGAGGGCAGCTAGTTCCTTATGCCAGGATCCACTTCTGGGGAAACCCATCCTAAGACAACATCCTTTGAAAATCAATTGTGGGAAACCCTAATATGAGGAACTTCAGTCAGTGTGGTAGATGTAGTGGACACAAACTGATACAGATGTATAATTAGTAGACAAGGATATCAATACAATTATTACAACTGCATTCCATATGTTTGAAAAGCTAGGGGAAAGACAATATATTAAGAGGATACATACAAGAGATTAAAAAAAAAAAAACAAAAAGAACTTCTAGAGATGAAATAGAAGGAAGCAACTCAGGATAAGCATAGGCAATGGCTGCAGTGGAGGAGGATTAGGTTCAGGTACATGAAACAAGAGGAAAAATTAATAGTAGCTTAAATAAGGGTGTATTAGTCAGCCAAAGGGGTGCTGATGCAAAATACCAGAAATTGGTTGGTCTTTATAAAGGGTATTTATTTGGGGTAGAAGTCCACACTTACCAGTCCATAAAGCATAAGTATCTTCCCTCACCAAAGTCCATTGCCACATGTTGGAGCAAGACAGCTGCCAACATTTGCCAGGGTTCAGACTTCTTGGGTTCCTCTCTTCTCAGGGCTGCATTTCTCTCCAGGCTTAGCTCCTCTGTTTCCTGCACAAGGTCAGCTGTAGACTACCAGGCGAATGGCTTGTCTCTATCCTGGAGCCTTCTTTCCTTCCCCATGACCAAGCTCTCTTACTTCTCGGGGCTCCAGCTCAAGACTCCAACATCAAAACTTCTCCAACTCTGTTCTTTGCCTTGCCTTTTATATTCTATTTCCCCACCCACCAAGGGGTGGGGCTCAATGCCCTAATGATGTGGCCCAGTTAACGCCCTAATCATAACTTAATCATGTTCAGATTAACACACCAGTTTACAAGCATAATCCATTATCTATTTTTGGAATTCATAATTACATCAAACTGCCAAACTGCTGCAAAGGGAGAAGTTTATTTCTCATGCAAAAGAAATCTGAAGGTAGGAGTCCAAATCTGAAAGAGTACCTCCACTGTGCCACCAGGGATTCAGCCTCCTAGCTTTCACCTCCCCATCCTTGGTACATCCTTGGTAGCTTTAGCCGTCAAGGGTATATATGGTTCAAGACGGCAACTAGAGCTCCAGCTGTTTCATCTACATTCTAGACAGCATGGAAAAGGAAAATCAGAAGGGCAAAAAGGACTCCTCCTATAGGGCCAATTCCATTTACTTGGTCTTTCTGGAAGTCCCACAAAACTCTTCCACTTATATCCCATTATCTAGAATGTCTTCCTGTGACAGCATCTAGCTGCAAGGGAAGCTTGGAAATATACTGTCTTAGCTGGTTGCATTACTAAAATCAGAGTTGTGTTATTAAGGGAGAAGGAAAGAATGACTACTGGTTCAAGTCACCAGCAGTGTCTGCCCTACCAAGAAAGACTCAGGACTTGATTTCTTTTTTTTTAAAGATTTATTTATTTATTTTACTTTTTTATCCATTGTAACCTCCCCCTCCCCACCGTTTTTCCTGGGAACCTCTGATGTGGGAGAGAGGCATTCTGCCACCTGCGCCACCTCAGTTTCTGGTTTTTCAGCGTGTCTCGTATTGGCTCTCCCTTGTGTCTCTCTCCTGTTACGTCATCATCTTGCTGCATGGCTCAGCGGGGCCTGGTGGCCTGCATGCTTGCCTCTCTCTCTCTCTCTCTCTCTCTTTCTTTCTTTCAAAATTCTACCAGGAGGTCCCAGGGATTGAACCCAGGTCCCTCCATATGGGAGACGGACACCCAACTGTTTGAGCCACATCCTCCCCCCAGGACTTGATTTCTTGAGGGATTGAATGAGAAGGACAGGTTACAGTGGTTAGTTGAACTTCTGCCTCACATACACAGAGCACAAGCAATACAGACAAAAACAAAATTTTAAAATCTCTGCCCATTATCTATGGCTACATACCAAGCCACTCCAGATTTTAGTGGCTTAAAATAACATAATTTATTTTAGGGTTTGGCTGGGCTCAGCTGGGTGATTCTTCTACTGGTCTCTCCTGGAGTCAGCTAAGCAGCTGCAGTCACTGACTGCTCATTGGGTCTAGAGGGACTAAGAAGGCCTCTTCCACATGCCTTTGTGCTGGCTGTCAGTTCACATGGTCACATTGCCACATAGTCTCTCATCACTCCGTGGTCTAGCATAGGCATTCTTACCTTGTGGTGGGAACATTCCAAGAGAAGAAGGTGGAAGCTGGAAGCTACAAGCTCCTCTAGAGGTACTGGCTCTAGAACTTGGATAATGTCACTTTTGCTAGATTCATTAGCCAAAGCAAGTCATAAGGCCAGACCACATGCAAGGAATGGGGGAAATATACTCCATCTTTTGATGGGAGGAGCTGCAAAGTCACTTTGTAAAGGGGACATAGACACAGGAAGGTGTGTTACTGTAACACTCTGCCATAGACTTTCTCTAAAGAAACTGCATAAACTGACTGCAGATAACAAGGACTCTTGGAACGAAGCCTGCCACATTCTGGAATTTGGGGATCTTATAAAGACTTACCCCTCTCTTGTTCATCCTAAAGTAAAATCTGCTAATAAATGAGCCTAGGTCATCTAAATACAACTCTCAGCTGGGATAGAGACCACACAGAAAGAGATCAATATACACACTAGCAAAGGAAATCAACACCAACTCCTTGTTAACTACAGTCCATCCTCTACAACAGGGTACACTGTGTTATACAGTCCTATGTCTTCTCTTTTAATTTTTATTCTAGTAACATATACAACCTAAAGTTCACCTTTTAACCCATTCACAATATATAATCAGTATTCAGTAATGTGCTATCATCACCACCATTCATTTCCAAACCTTTGCAATGAACCAAAACAGAAATTCTATACAAATTAAGCAACAGCTCCCCATTTTCTAACCCAAAATTTCCCCCTGGTAGCCTGTATTCTAGATTCTAACTCTATGAGTTTACTTATTATAATTATTTCTTATCAGTGAGATCATACAATATTTGTTCTTTTGAGTCTGGCTTATTTTGCTCAGCATAATGTCCTCAAGGTTCATCCATGTTGTCACATGCATCAGGACTTCATTCCTTTTTACAGCTGAATAACTTTTCCATCGTATGTATATACCACATTGTTTATCCATTCTTCTGATGATGGACACTTGGGTTGCTTCCATCTTTTTGCAACTATGTATAATGCCGCTATGAACATCAATGTGCAAATACCTGTTCGAGTCCCTGCTCTCATTACTTCTAGGCATTTACTTAGTAGTGGGATTGCCAGGTCATATGGTAACAGTGTGCCAAACTGTCTTCCACAGTGAGCGCACCATTTTACATTCCCACCAGCAATGAATGAGTGTTCCTATTTCTCCACATCTTCTCCAGCATTTGCTATTTTCTGTTGTTGTTTTTTTTTTTAATAGTAGCCATTCTAGTGAGCGTGAAATAATATCTCATTGTGGTTTATATTTTCACAAAAGCAGTTTTATCGAGATATAGTCACATACCATACAATCCATCCAATGTGTACAATCGATGTCTTTTAGTATAAACACAGAGTTGTACATTCATCACCACAATCAATTTTAGAACAGTTTCATTATTCCAAAAAGAAAAACCCATACCCTTTAGCAGGAACCTCTCAATCCCTCTCTCCTTCCCCATAATCACTAATCAAATTCCATCTCTATAAATTATTTATATTTACATTTTATATAAAAGGCGTTATACAAAATGTAATACTTGTGTATGGTTTCCTTCACTTAAAATAATGTTTTTTAAATTATTGTAATTTTTTTAAAATAAGAGAAGTTGTAGGTTTATGATGGAGTTTCAATTAAAGGCCATGGCAACTGAAAGAATAGAAGGTCACCCTGGAATGTAGGAAACAAGCCCTCTGGTCTCATGCTAATAGGAGCTGGGTGGGGAAACATCCTGAGCTTGTAAGATTTACAATGTCTGTGAATTTCAGGAAGAAAAAGAGGAACTGACCCATTAACTTTTAAGACTTGCTCATTCTAGTAAAATGTAAACTGTCAAGAATCTATTGAATTTATATATGTACATACATGTTTCCTTTGTTCTAAAGCTAAAATAAAAGCCACACCTTATGAGGTGGCAGGGCTTTTCTCTGCATATCGGATGGAGAGTCCCCTGATCCCAGTTTTTCTTCTCTTTGTCTTATTCTTTCTTTCTCATCGGCGGCACCGTTTTCATGGACCCAGAGCCTGACCGGCAACAGGTTTACAGAAAAATAATTTAAAAATACAGCATTCTTATATAGACCCCTATTGAGGATACTTTGCATTAGTGTGGTTCCTTTTGTTACAATTATTGAAAGAATATTAAAATATTCCTGTTAATTATAGTCCATAGTTTACATTAGGTATATTTTTCCTAAATACCACCATACTATTACCATTTTTAATAGTATTGTACATTTGTTATAATTCATGAAACATTGTCATGTTTGTACTATTAACCACAGTCCATCATCCACAACAGGATTCACTGTGTTATACAATCCCATGTTTTGTACAATCCATCCAAAATGTTCACTCAATGGCTCTCAGTTTAGTCATGGAATTGTGTACTCAGCACCACAGTCAATTTGAGAACATTTTCACTACTCAACTATCGTCCATAATTTAGATTAGTTGTATTTTCCCCATATATCACCATATTATTAACACCTTGCAATAGTGACACATGTTTGTTCTAGTTCATGGAAGAACACTCTTGTATTTGTGCTATTAACCACGTAACCTCATCCACCATCCTGTTCACTGTGTTATACAGTCCCAGGTTTATCCTCCAGCTTTCCTTCTATTGGCATTTATGACCCTAGATTTCCCCTTTTGGCTTACAATCACATCTATAAATCAGTGCTATTAATTCTACTCATAATAATGTGTTACCATCGTCTCTGTTAATTTCCAATCATTTACACTCAACCTTATTAAAACTGCTACAGACATTAAGCATCAGCTCCCCCTTCTCAACCCTCATTCTACCTCCCAGTAAACTATACTCTCGATTTCAACTCCATGAGTTTACTCATTGCAATTAGTTCTTATTAGTAAGACCATACAATATTTGTCCTTCTGTGTCTGGTTTATTTCACTCAACATAATGTCCTCAAAGTTCATCCATGTTGTCATGTGCATCCTGACTTCATTTCTTCTGACAGCTGAGTAATATTCTATCATATGTATGTATACATCACATTTTGTTTATCCATTCATCGGTTGTGGACAATTGGGTTGCTTCCATCTTTGGCAATTGTGAATAATGCCACTTTGAACAGTATTTAAATATCTCTTCAAGACACTGCTTTCAATACTTTTGGGCATATACTTAGTAGCAGGAGTGCCAGGTCAAATTGTAATTCTATATGTTACTTCCTAAGGAAGTGCCAAACTGTCTTTCAACAAGGATGCCCACTGTCACCATTGTTATTCAACATTGTACTAGAAGTTCTAGCTAGGGCAATTAGACAAGACAAAAAAATTAAAGGCGTCCAAATAGGAAAAGAGCAAGTAAAACTCTCACTGTTTGTGGATGACATGATC
>JAKSZT010054202.1:16653567-16685370 GCA_026826555.1 Tolypeutes matacus
ACAATGAGATATCATTTCACACCTATCAGAATGGCCACTATTAAAAAGACAGAGAACAACAAGTGTTGGAGAGGATGTGGAGAGAATGGAACACTTCTTCACTGTTGGTGGGAATGCAGGATGGTACAACCACTATGGAGGACTGTTTGGCAGTTCCTAAAGAAGTTGAATACAGACTTGCCACGTGACCCTGCAATACCACTACTGGGGTATATACCCAGAAGAACTGAGAGCAGTGACACGAACAAACATCTGCACACCGATGTTCATAGCCACATTATTCACCATTGCCAAAAGCTAGTAACAGCCCAGGTGTCCATCAACAGATGAATGGATAAATAAACTGTGGTCTATTCACACGATGGAATATTATGCAGCTGTAAGAAGAAATGAAGTCATAAAGCATATGGCAACATGGATGAACCTGGAGGACATTATGTTGAGTGAATCAAGCCAGACACAAAAGGACAAATACTGTAGGAATGCGTTACTATGAACCAAATATATTGTGTAATATATTGTTTGATTCAAAAAAAAATTTTTATATGTATCCATTACATTTAATTGAGAAATGTATATATTTATTCATCTGTGTTTACTTTTTAGTTTTTAATTGTGTATATTTTCAATTATTAAATGTACAAAATAAAATTTAAAAAAAATAAGGATAAAAAAACACAAAAACCATCTTTCACAGTGTCTGTGCTGTTTTACATTTTGACTAGCAATGAATGAATGTTTCTATTTCTCAACTTCCTCTACTGTTTTTTAAATAGTAGCCATTCTAATGAGTGTGAAATTTTAGCTCATTGTGATTTTGATTTGCATTTACCTAATAGCTAGTGACGTTGAGCTTCTTTTCGTGTGCTTTTTAGCCATTTGTGTCTCCTCTTTGGAGAAATGTCTATTCAAGTCTTTTGTCCATATTTTAATTGTATTGCTTGTCTTTTTATTGTTGAGTTGTAGAATCTCTTTATATATTCTAGATAGTAAACGTTTGTCAGATATGTGATTTCCAAATATTTTCTCCTATTGAAGTAGATTGTCTTTTCACTTCATGACAAAGTCCTTTGAGATGCATTTTTTAAAAGAAGGTCCCATTTATGTATTTTTTCTTTTGTTGCTTTTGCTTTGGGTATAAAGTCTAAGAAACCATTGCCTAACATGAGATCCTGAAGATGCTTGCCTACATTTTTTTTAAGGAGTTTTATAGTTCTGGTTCTTATATTTAGGTCTTTGATCCACTTTGAGTTAATTTTTGTATATGGTGTGAGATAGGGATCTTCTCTCATTCTTTTGCAAATGGATATCCAATTCTCCCAGCACCATATTTGAAGAGACTATTCTTTCCCAACTGAGTGAACTTAGCAGCCTTGTCAAAAATCAATTGGCGGGGGCAGATGTGGCTCAAATAGTTGGGCATCCGTCTCCCATATGGAGGGACCTGGGTTCAACCCCGGGACCTCCCGGTAAATAAAAAAAAATAAAAAATAAAAAATCAATTGGCCGTAGATGTGAGGGTCTGGTTCTGAACTCTCAAATTGATTCCATTGGTTAATATAATTTTCCCTATACTAGTACCATACTGTTTTGACCCCTGTAGCTTTGTAAAATGCTTTAAAATCAGGAAGTATGAGTCCTCCAACTTCATTCTTCTTTTTCAAGAACTTTTTGGCTATTCGGGGTCCCTTACCCTTCCAAATAAGTTTGATAATTGGCTTTTCCATTTATGCAAAGTAGGCTTTTGGAATTTTGATTGGGATTGCATTGACTCTGTAAATAATTTTGGTAGAATTGATATCTTAATGCTATTTAGTCTTCCAATCCACAAAGCCAGAATGTTCTTCCATTTATTTAGGTCTTCTTTGACTTTTAGCAATGTTTTGTATTTTCCTATGTTCAAGTTTTTTACATCCTTGATTAAATTTACTCCTAGATATTTGATTCTTTTAGTTGCTATTGTAAATGGAATTTTTTTCTTGATTTCCTCCTCAACTTGCTCATTACTAGTTTATAGAAACACTGCTGGTTTTTGCATGTTGATCTTGTATCCTGCCACTTTGCTGAATTCATTTTTTAGCACAAGCAGCTTTGCTCTAGATTTTTCAGGACTTTCTATATATAGGATCATGTCATCTGCAACAGTGAAAAATTTACTTCTTCCTTTCCAATTTGGATGCCTTTTGTTACTTTTTCCTGCCTAATTTCTCCAGCTAGAATGCCCAGTACAGTATTGAATAGCAGTGGTGACAGTAGGTATCCTTGTCTTTTTCCAGATCTTAGAGGGAAAGCTTTTAGTCTTTCACCATTAGGTATGATGTTAGCTGTGTGTTTTTCATATATGCCATTTATCATGTTGAAGAAGCTTCCTTTTATTCTTATTTTTCTAAGTGTTTTTGTCAAGAAGGGATGCTGGATTTTGTCAAATGCCTTTTCTGCATTAATGGAGATGACCATGTGTTTTTTCCCTTTGTTTTGTTAATTGCTGTATTAGTCAGGGTTCTCTCGGGAAACAGAATCAGCAGGAGATATCTGTGAATAATATGGAACTCTAAAAGAGTCTCTCACGCGACCGTGGGGACGCACAAGTCCAGGTTCCTCAGGCAAGGGGCTCCGATGAAAGCCCAATGAAAGGTTGTTGATGAGTCTCTGGGAGAAGTTGCCTGTCCAACGACGAGCTGGGAAATTCTCTCTGAATGTTGAAATCACTTCCACTTTTAAGTCATTCAGCTGATTGGATAAAGCACCACCCATTGATAATGTAATCTCCCTGATTGATGCAGATGTAATCAGCCATCCACGCAGTAAACTCACTGGTGATTGAAGTCCATAAATGCTCTTGTATTACAATTAGCCCAGTGCTTGCTGGAACAAACACCTGGACACAACTACTTGGCCGAGTTGACACATTTGCCTAACCATCACATGTGGTATACTACATTAGTTGATTTTCTTATGTTGAACCACTCTTGCATACATGGGATAAAACCCACTTAATCATGATGTATAATTCTTTTAAGATGCTGTTGGATTTGATTTGCAAGTATTTAGATGAGGATTTTGCATCTATATTCATTAGAGAAATTGGTCAGTAGTCTTCTTTTCTTGTGGTATCTTTATCTGGCTTTAGTATTAAGATGATGTTGGCCTCAAGGAATGACTTAGGTATTGTTCCCTCCTGTTCAATTTTTTAAAAGAGTTTGAGCAGGATTAGTATTAATTCTTCCTGGATGGGAAGCGGCTGTGGCTCAATCAGTAGGGCTCCCGTTTACCATATGGGAGGCCCTGGGTTCGGTTCCCGGGGCTTCCTGGTGAAGGCAAGCCCGCCCGCACGGCGTGGTTAGCTGACCCAGCGAGCACAAGCAGCAAGGGGGGGATAAATGAATAAATAAATAAAATCTTAAAAAAAAAAAAAAAAAAAAAAATTCTTCCTGGAATGATTGGTATAATTCACCCATGAAGCCACCTGGTCTTGGACTTTTCTTCTTTGGGAGTTTTTTGTTGCTGTTGTTTGTTTTACAAATCAATTTTATTGATACATATTAATAAAGCATAAATCCGTCCAAAGTGTACAGTCAATGGTATTCAATATAAATACATAGTTATGTATTCATTACTTCAATCATTTTTAGAGCATTTTCATTATTCCAGTAGTAATAATAATATTAAAAACAAAAATCAGCCTAACAAACAAAATTCATCACCTCTCAATTTCTCTATGCATCCCCTGTTGTATATAGCTATTAACCTGTTTCCTTTTCTCTAATTTATTTGTATTTATATTTTGTAAAAACAGTCTTATTTATGCAATATCACCCATATTCGTATTTTACATGAGGTTTCACTATGTTATACAGTCCCATGTTACAGTTTTAGCTTTCCTTCTAGTAATATCCCAGTCCTTAGACTTTCCCTTTCAACCACTGTCATACCCATGTAATAGCTCTGTGAGTCACAAACAGCATGATGTGCTCTCATTATTTCCATTCATTTCCAAAGATTTGCAAACAACCTTTTAACCAATTCTGCACAGATTTATCATCAGCTTTCCATTCTCTACCTTCATTCTATTTTCTGGTGACCTGTATTCTAATTATTAATTCCATGAGTCTACATAATATATTTAGTTCGTAATAGCACAATCATACAGTATTTATCTTTTTGTGTCTGGCTTGCTTCACTCAACATAATGTCCTCCAGGTTCATCCATGTTGTCATATGCTTCACAGCTTCGTTTCTTCTTACCGCTGTATAATATTCCATCATGTGTATACACCACAAATTGTTTATCCATTCATCAGTTGATGGACATCTGGATTGTTTCCAACTTTTGGCAATCATGAATAATTCTCCTATGAATATCAGTGTGCAGATGTCTATTCGTGTCACTGCTCTCAGTTCTTCTGGGTATGTACCTAGTGATGGTATTGCTGGGTCACATGGCAAGTCTATATTCAACTTCCTTAGGAACTGCTAAACAGTCCTACACAGTGGCTGTACCATTCTACATTCCCACCAACAGTGAATAAGTGTTCCTATCTCTCCACGTTCTCTCCAACATTTACAGTTTTTTGACTTTTTAATAGTGGCCAGTCTAATAGGTGTGAAATGATATCTCATTGTAGTTTTGATTTGCATTTCCTTAATCACTAGTGATGTTGAACATTTTTTAATGTATTTCTTCACTATTTTTATTTATTTTTTGGACAATTGTCTTTTCAAGTCTTTTTTTTTTTTTTTTTTTAAGATTTTATTTATTTATTCATTTATCCCCCCCTTGCTGCCTGTGCTCGCTGGGTCAGCTAACCACGCCGTGCAGGCGGGCCTGCCCTCACCAGGAGGCCCCGTGAACTGAACCCGGGGCCTCCCACATGGCAAACGGGAGCCCCACTGATTGAGCCACAGCCGCTTCCCGTCTTTTCAAGTCTTTTGCCCATTTTTTAATTGGGTAGTTTGCCTTTTTTAAAAAAAGATTTATTTATTGGCTTTATTTTTTCAATTTATTACCCCTCTCCCCCAGATGGTTTTCTCCTCTGTCTGTTCATTGTTTGCTCGCCTTCTCCAGGAGACACTGGGATCCGAACCCAGGACCTCTCACATGAGAGGTGAGTGCCCAACAGCCTGAGCCACATCTGCTCCCCATGGGCTGCAGCATCTGCTGGTTTGTGGCATCTGCTCGTTGCGGTGGGGGCGGCGTCTATCTTGTTGTGGCGGGAGGCAGTGTCTAGCTCATTGCAGCAGGAGGCACCGGGACCCAAATATGGGACTTCCCATGTGGTAGGCAGGCGCCCAACTGGTTGAGCCACATCTGCGTCCCTAGTTTGCCTTTTTATTGTTGAGTTATATGATCTCTTTATATATCATGGATATTAAACCATTTGTTGGGAGGTTTTTGATGACTGATTCAATCTCTTTGCTTGTAATTGGTCTGTTGAGGTCTTTTATTTCTTCTAGAGTCAGTGTAGGTTGTTCATGTGTTTCTGGGAATTTTTCTCTTTCATCTAGGTTGTCTAGTTTATAGGCATACAGTTGTTCATAGTATCCTCTTATGGTCCTTTGTATTTCTGTGGGGTCAAAAACAATGTCCCCTCTTCATTTCTGATTTATTTATCTGCATCTTCTCTCTTTTTTTCTGTGTCAATCTAGCTAAGCGTTTGTCAATTTTATTATCTTTTCAAAGAACCAACTTTTGGCTTTCTTAATTCTCTCCATTGTCTTCTTATTCTCAATTTCATCTCTTTCTGCTCTAATCTTTGTTATTTTTTTTCCCTTCTGCTTTCTTTGGACTGGTTTGCTCTTCTTTTTTCTAGTTCCACCAGGTGTGCAGTTAGGTCTTTGACTTTTAGCTCTTTCTTCTTTTTTAATGTAAGTATTTAGGGCTATAAATTTCCCCCTTAGGACTGCCTTTGCTGTATCCTATAAGTTTTGATAAGTTGTGGTCTCATTTTCATTTGTCTCAAGATATTTACTTATTTCCCTTGCAATTTCTTCTTTGACCCATTGATTGTTTAAGAGTATGTTATTTGACTTCCATATATTTGTGGATTTTCCCATTTTCCACCTGTTATTTATTTCCATTTTCATTCCATTATGGTCAGAGAAGATGCTTTGTATATCTTTTTATATTTATTGAGACCTGTTTTGTGACCTAACATGTGGTCTATCCTGAAGAATGATCCATGTGCATTTGAGAAGAATGTATATCCTGCTGTTTTGGGGTACAATGTTCTGTGTATGTCTGTTAAGTCTAGTTCATTTATCATATTATTCAAGTTCTCTGTCTAGATGTTCTATCAATTAATGAGAGTGATGTATTAAGGTCTCCAACTATTATTATTGAAGTATGTGTGTGTTTCTCCCTTCAGTTTTGCCAGTGTTTGACTCATGTATTTTGGGGCACAGTAGTTAGGTGCACAAATATTTATGATTGCTATTTCTTCTTGATGGATTGTCCCTTTTATTAATATATAATGCCCTTCTTTGTCTCTTATAACAGCTTTTGACTTAAAGTCTATTTTTTCCAGTATTAGTATACCAAACCCAGCTCTTTTTTGGTTGCTATTTGCATGGAATATCTTTTTCCAATCTTTAAATTTCAACTTATTTGTGTCTTTGTGTCTAAGGTGAGTCTCAGATATCTCATATATCATATATCAGCATATAGTTGGATCTTACTTTTTTATCCGTTCTTCCAATCTGCACCTTTTCGTTGGGGAGTTTAAATCCATTAACATTCAGTGCTATTACAGTAAAGGCAGTACTTACTTCAGCCATTTTGTCTTGGGTTTTTATATGTCATCTTTTTTTGGTCCCTCTTTTCCTTTATTGCAACCTCCTTTTCTGTATAATTGATCTTTTGTGATGTATCTGACTGATTCTTTTGTCATATCTGCTTCTGTATATTTTAAAAATACTTTCTTTGTGATTATGTTACAACATGTGACCACATGTTAGGTCACAAAACAGGTCTCAATAAATATAATTATTATAGAGAATATGTAGCTTCAATAGCATACATTTTCTCTGAATCTTCATTTCTTCACACTATTCCAAGTCATTCTCTCCTGTCTTTTCCTTTTAACCTGTAGAACTCCCTTTAGTAATTCTTGTAAGGCAGGCCTTTTGCTGGCAAACTCTCTCAGTTTCTGTTTATCTGTGAATATTTTAAACTCTCCCTCATTTTTGAAGGACAGTTTTTGGTTAAAGAATCTTTGGCTGGCAATTTTTCTCATTCAGTACCTGTGGAATTTGATATTATTTATGAAATCCAAAAAGAGATATTGATTATGTTTGTAAACTGGCCTATTCCTCTGGGCATGATACCCTTTGATTGTATTAAATTCAAAGATTTTACATTTACTTGATTATGTTAAGATTAGGGCTTTGATTCATTAGGCTTTGATTCATTAGGGTGTGCAGGGTTGAGTCCTCACCCCCTTGGAGGACTACATAAACGGACACTCACTCAAGGAGAACACAGAAGAAGATACATAGGAATAGAGAGAGCTCCATAGACACAGAAAAGGAGAGAACTTTGATCCTGGGGTTCTGGAGAGAGCTGAGCCATTCACCTGATAGTTTGCAGCTGAAGAGAACAGAGCAGTTGAGCCCCATGACATACTATAGCTGAGATCAGAAGAAGCTGGGCCCACAGAGCCTTATGAGGAAAGAGGAAGGCTGAACCCTCACAGATGTCACCCGCCATCTTTCTTCAACACGTGGCAATAGAGTTTGGTGAGAAAGTAACCTTGAGTTGGACTCTTTTACTCCATATAAATACCCTTCATAAAAGCCAGTAGGTTTCTGGTACTTTGCATGAGCACCCCTTTGGCTACTAATACAATACCTTAAATATATCATATCAATGCCTTCTTGCCTCCATGGTTTCCAATGAGAAATTGACACCTTATTGAAGATCCCTTGTGTGTGATGAATTACTTTTCTCTTGCTGCTTTCAGAATTCTCTCTTTATCTTTGGCATTTGACATTCTGATTAGTAGGGGTCTTAGAGTAGGTAGGTCTATTAGGATTTATTCTGTTTGGAGTATGTTGTGCTTCTTCTTTTTTTTTTTAAAGATTTTATTTATTTATTCATTTATCCCCCCCCCCCTTGCTGCTTGTGCTCGCTGGGTCAGCTAACCACGCCGTGCGGGCGGGCTTGCCTTCACCAGGAGGCCCCGGGAACCGACCCCGGGGCCTCCCATATGGTAAACGGGAGCCCTACTGATTGAGCCACAGCCGCTTCCCTGTTGTGCTTCTTGGACAGATATATTTCTTTCTTTCTTTCATAAGTGTTGGGAAATTTTCAGCCATTATTTCCTCAAATATTCTTTCTGCCCCCTTTCCCTTCTTTTCTCCTTCTGGAACACCCATAATATATACGTTTGTGCGCTTTATGCTGTCACCCAAATCCCTGAGACACAGCTCATTTTTTTTCTATTTTTTTCTATCATTCTTGTGACTATGATTTCAGTTATCTTGTCTTCTAGTTTCCTGATTCTTCTGTCTGTTCAATACTGTTGTATACCTCTAATGTATTTTTTTTTATTTTATATTATATATTTAACGTTTGAAAATATAAGCAATTAAAAACTAAACAGTAAACACAGATGAATAAATATATACATTTCTCAATTAAATGTACTGGATATATATAAAAATTTTTTTGAATCAAACAATGTGTTACACAATATTTTTGGTTCATAGTAAGGCATTCATACAGTATTTGTCCTTTTGTGTCTGGCTTGCTTCGCTCAACATAATGTCCTCCAGGTTCATCCATGTTGTCATATGCTTTATGACTTCATTTCTTCTTACAGCTGCATTATATTCCATCGTGTGAATAGACCACAGTTTGTTTATCCATTCGTCTGTTGATGGACACCTATGTTGTTTCCAACTTTTGGCAATGGTGAATAATGTTGCTATGAACATCGGTGTGCAGATGTCTGTTCATGTCACTGCTCTCAGTTATTCCGGGTATATACCCAGTGGTGGTATTGCCAGGTCACGTGGCAAGTCTATATTCAACTTCTTTAGGAACTGCTAAACAGTCCTCCATAGTGGCTATACCATTCTACATTCCCAAAAACAGTGAAGAAGTGTTCCTTTCTCTCCACATTCTCTCCAACACTTGTACTTCTGTCTTTTTAATAGTGGCCATTCTGACAGGTGTGAAATGATATCTCATTGTAGTTTTGATTTGCATTTCCCTAATCATGAGTGATGTTGAGCATTTCTTCATGTGTTTTTTTTGCCATTTGTATTTCTTCTTCGGAGAAATGTCTGTTCAAGTCTTTTGCCCATTTTTTAATTGGGTCGTTGGTCTTTTTATTATTGAGTTGTAACATCTCTTTATATATCCTGGATATTAAACCCTTATCAGATATGTGATTCCCAGATATTTTTTCCCATTGAGTTGGCTGCCTTTTCACCCTTCTGACAAAGTCCTGTGAGGTGCAAAAGTGTTTAATTTTGAGGAGGTCCCATTTATCTACTTTTTTCTTTTGTTGCACATGCTTTGGGTGTAAGGTCCAAGAAACCACCACTTACCATAAGATTTTGAAGATGTTTCCCTACATTTTCTTCTAGTAGTTTTATGGTCCTGGCTTTTATATTTAGATCTTTGATCCATTTTGTGTTGATTCTTGTATAGGAGGTGAGATAAGGGTCCCCTTTCATTCTTTTGGTTATAGATATCCAGTTCTCCCAACACCATTTGTTGAAGAGACTGTTTTTTCCCATTAGCGTGGGATTGGTAAATTTGTCAAAAACCAGTTGACTTGGGGTCGGATGTGGCTCAACTGGTTGGGCGTCCGTCTCCCATATGGAGGGACCCAGGACCTCCTGGTAAAAAAAAAAAAAACAGTTGACTGTATAGGTGAGGGTTTGTTTTATTTCTGGACTCAACTTGGATTGTTAGGATTGTCTTGCTGGTTGCTCAAAACCGGGCACTGGATCAGTAATTGGTTGTAGAGTCACTTCCTAGGGCCTTGGGCAAGGAGGCTATAGAGGCCAGGAAAAGCTCTCCTACTTATTTTTAATTTTCTTATGTGTACTTCCTTGGTCTGCCAGGAGAAGGCACTCTTTGGCAGCTCTCAATTCAATGCCTGGTTGGAGTGTATTTGTTGCAACACAGACCAGATCAGTGTGATAGAGCTTCCTGTCTGGGGGCTAAGAGCCTTGTAATTCAAACATTCTGAGACAAGTTCTCCAGTCTTCTCTGGCAGCCCCCTCCCTTTCCCCAGCTAGGAAATATTTCTACTCCCCTCTGAGTCCTCAACAATCAGTCCCTGTTAGTAGAGGAGGAGATCGGGAGGTTTGTATTTCTTTAGCCCCTTGCAGGCTCCAAGGCAAACAACGGCACAGCCCCACCTGGCCTGGAAGGGCTCGGGACAGGGCAGACCAAACCTGGGAGTCAAAAGCTGAGTCAGCCCCAGACTTTCTCTCCCCTCTCCTGTGGAGTCCTCAACACTTAGTTCAGGCTAGAAGAGAGGGAGATTGCAAGGGTCGGATTTCTCCAATCTTTCGCTGGCTCCCAGGGCAAACCACCATGTGGTCCCACCTGGCCTGGAAGGGCCTGTGGGGCACCGTAGCCCAAATTTGTGGGTCAGAACCTGAGTCAGCTTTAGGCTGTGTCCCTCTCACTCCCCTTTACTGGGGTGGTAGATCCCTGGAGTCCCCTTTGTCTGTAGTCACAGGCCCAGAGGCCCGAGAATTCTTAAGAGTCTTTAGTGTGGGGGAGGGTGCTGACAGCAGCAGCCGCTGCTAGTTCCAACTCACAGTTCTGTCATCGCGATTTCCCTCGTTGTCCCTCTCTCCTCTGGGTCGTGTGCTGCCTTCACCTGCTGTTCTAAACCCTAGAAGATCTTTTTCAGGGCTGTTTCAGCCTGTCCTCTGGCTAGTTTTCTGGAGAAGAGATTCCCGTGCCTTACTAGTCCGCCATCTTCCCATAAGTCCTTTCTAAGTATTTTTAATCTCTTCCATGTGCCTTTCATTCTCATAATTTCTGTTATATTTATTTATGCTCTCACATTGTTTTCTTAGTATTCTTTCTTTATGCCTATTTTCCTTCATCTCTGTGAACTGATTTAGGAGATTTATTTGAAATTCTTTGATTAGTTGTTTCCAAATTCTGTTTCACCTCTCATTTTTAAATTTGTTCCCTTGACTGAGCTATATCTTCCTATTTCTTAGTAAGGTCTGTAATTTTTGTTGATGTCTAGGCATCTGATTATTTTGATGAGTTAACTCTGAAGGTCCATTTCTCCCTCTTGTCTAGGGTTTTATTGTTGATTGCCTTTGTGTTAAAGCTCTTCTTTGATGCTTGGTCCAACTTATTCTGGACCTTCAGAATAGCCTGACTTTAACTGATTAGATTTTCTCAGCTCTTCTTCATCTGATTCTTACCCTGGATATACGGTACAATTCTTAAGGTTGGACTTTTGTGTAATTGTTTAACCTCTAGGAGAAAGCTTTCTTTTCCTTCTCTGGGAATCTTGTTCTGTTCTGTTTGTTTTTGTGCAGAATTTTCTCCCAGCTCCTATGATTTGTTTAAGTTCTCTCCCTCATTCAATGCCCCATTTTCCTTATACTTTTTCAGTTCTGGGACCCTCTAGTCTTGCAGCAGTTCAGTTTAACCTCCTCCCCCCCTTTTTTTTTCTGTGAGGCTCTTCTGCCTTCACTTTTTCCCCTGTTATTTTATCCTGTCCCAGGGAACCAGATGGTGTCAATCTAGAAAGGTCCGTTTTGCATTTAAGGAGTCCTGCCAACAGTAACTAGAATGAGTGCACCACTTCACCACTGCTGTTCTGCCACAGTTTCTCTACACACACACACCTGGGCACCCTTTTGTATGCAGCACTCTTCAGCAGCTTGTGTTCCACTCTGGGTCTCTGAAGACTTGGGTCCCTGGATATGCGTGGGGTTCTACCTCACTGCTGTGAGTTCCGCTATAGTCTGTATCCCCAGTGGGAGAGACCTGGGCTGCTGCCTCTGGAGAACTCCCAAGCTTTGTGCAGGACCAAGTAAGGGGGAAGGGAAGAGGACCAGTTGGTCTGGGACAGAATTTTCCTACCTGATATTTTTCTCTTTCTTCAATTCAGCATTTGTGGAGTCCTTCTCCAATCTCTACCATCCTCCAGAGTTCTAAGCAAGTGGAATTTGTCCTTATATTTGCTGATTCTCTGGGGGAGGTTTTTCAGGGGATGGCTTATGTTGCCTTGTTGATGGCATCACTCCAGGAAATATAATTTTAAAGAATCTTTAATAGTGACTGCAGAGTGATTTGAGAAGCTATCACATTTGTAAAACAAGAACAGAATGCTATTAAAACACACACACACAGTCAAGAGCACAAGAAAGAGCTTTGGAAATATAATGTAAGACATTAAAAATTTTTGATAGAGTTGGAAATTAAAATATAATATAAAATAAAGGGACCCTCCCAGGAAATGGAAAAAAGCTAAAGAAGTGGAAAATAAGAAGGATAATGCACATAGGAGACCACTCTGGGAGGTTCAACTTCCAAATAATAGTAGGTCAGTGAAGAGAGAGTGTGGAAACCAAGGGAAGGAAATTACTAAAGAAATATGGAACAACATTTCCCACAAAGATATAAGTCTTTAATTTGAAAGAGTCTTCAGATTGACATAATATTTTTTAATGACCCAAACTTAGAGACATGAAAGGGAAACTTCAGAAAATCATGGATTAAAAGGTTCATAGGAGGGTAAGAAACAACAGGTCGCTCATAAAGGACCAAGATGTATACTGCATCAGACTTGTCATCAGACATGAAAGGGCTTTGAAATTTTGCCTCGTATGTGTCCTTTCTGCTGAAGGAAGATGTGGTATGTAAGAAACAATAGAACTTTCTCTCAGGGATGCCGCTGAGGAAGCATCATTAAAGTCTTTCTTCCCACTGTCCTCAGGTGTAAGTCGGCGTCTCCTAAAGAGCCTCAACAGCTGCAAAATCTCTTCATCGGAGGATTAAACTTTGAAACAACTGATGAGAGTCTGAGGCGCCATTTTGAGCAATGGGGAACACTCACGGACTGTGTGGTAATGAGAGATCCAAACACCAAGCGCTCCAGAGGCTTTGGGTTTGTCACGTATGCCACTGTGGAGGAAGTGGATGCAGCCGTGAATGTGAGGCCACACAAGGTGGACGGAAGAGTTGTGGAACCAAAGAAAGCTGTCTCAAGAGAAGACTCCCAAAGACCAGTTGCCCACTTAACTGTGAAAAAGCTCTTTGTTGGTGGTATTAAAGAAGACACTGAAGACCATCACCTAAGTGATGATTTTGAGCAGTATGGGAAACTTGAAGTAATTGAAATCATGACTGACCAAGGCAGTGGCAAAAAAAAAGAAAAAAAGCTTTGCTTTTATAACCTTTGATGACCATGACTCTGTGGATAAGATTGTCATTCAGAAATACTGTACTGTGAATGGCCACAACTGTGAAGTAAGGAAAGCCCTGTCTAAGCAAGAGATGGCCAGTGCTTCATCCACCCAAAGAGGTCGAAGTGGTTCAGGGAACTTCGGTGGCAGCCGTGGAGGTGGCTTTGGTGGGAACGACAACTTTGGTTGTGGAGGAAACTTCAGTGGTGGAGGTGGCTTTGCTGATAGCCGAGGTGGTGGTGGATATGGTGGCAGTGGGGATGGCTATAATGGCTTTGGTAATGATGGAAGCAATTTTGGAGGTGGCGGAAGCTACAATGAATTTAGCAGTTACAACAATCAGTTTTCAAATTTTGGATCCAGGAAGGGAGGAAACTTTGGAGGCAGAAGCTCTGGCCCTTATGGAGGTGGAGGCCAATACTTTGCCAAACCACAAAACCAAGGTGGCTGTGGCAGTTCCAGGAGCAGCAGTAGCTACGGCAGTGGCAGAAGGTTTGAATTACTGCAAGGAAACAAAGCTCAGCAGGAGAGGAGAGCCAGAGAAGCACCAGGGAAGCTACAAGTTACGACAGATTTGTGAACTCAGCCAAGCACAGTGGTGGCAGGGCCTAGCTGCTACAAAGAAGACATGTTTTAGACAATACTCGTGTGTATGCGCAAAAAACGCATGAGGACTGTATTTGTGACTAATTGTATAACAGGTTATTTTAGTTTCTGTTCTGGGGAAAGTGTAAAGCATTCCAACAAAGGGTTTTAATGTGGTTTTTTTTGCATCCATGGTTAAATGTAATAGTCTGATCATGACGCTGAATAAATGTGTTTTTTCAAAAAAGAAGAAGGAAAGAAAGAGAGAGAGAGAAAGAAAGAAAGAAAGAAAGAAGGAGGGAAGGAAGGAAGGGAGGAAAGAAAGAAAGAAGGAAAGAAAAAAGAAAAGAAAGGAAAGAGAAAGAAAGAAAGAAAAGGAGAAGGAAGGGAGGGAGGGAGAGAGGAAGAAGAGAGAGAAGGAGAGAGAGGGAGAAGGAAGGAGGGAAGGAAGGAAGGAAGGAAGGAAGGAAGGAAGGAAGGAAGGAAGGAAGGAAGGGAGGAAGGGAGGAAAGAAAGGAGGTAGGCATGTGTAGCTCAGTGGTTGAGTGCCTGCTTCCCATGTACGAGGTCCCACGTTCAATCCCCAATAACTCCTAAAAAAAATAAAGAACTCCCCAAGGAGTTCTATGAAAATAAATCCCAGGATATCAGCTGTTTAGCAGCCTAAACACAACCAGTCCCCATTAGATAAAAAGCTCAGTAAGCTCCCACAGGAATGTTTTCAAGAAGAAGCATGGATAAATTTCAAACAATAGAAAGAAAAAGTATAAAGCTAAAAGGTATTAGTCATGTAGTGAAGAAAGCATGTTTCTTCTCTCAGTGACCAAAACAGAACCAATTAGAAACACCAGGAAATAAATGTAAAAGAAATATGAAGCAAAGAAAATTATGGCCTAATTGTGGCGAATGAAAATGTAAATGCAGTAGACTGGTTGCATTGATGGCCCAGTTGATGGTTGCCCTGTGTCCATGCCCTTTGGTGGCCTCCCCACGACCACCCCAACTCTGGCCTTGGCCGTGGGACTTGCTTTGGCCAATAGTACAGCAGCAAAACGAAAAAGTACTTGCCTAACCAGGGCCAGGGGTAAGGGTAGGATGAGCAGCTATTGCTTAATGGATACAGAGATTCTATTTGGGGTTGGTGATGGTGGCACAACTTTGTGAAAGTAATTAATACCACTGAATTGTACACATGATAGTGGTTAAAATGCAAACTTTTGAGTTGTATGTATGTTTACCACAACAAAAAGTTAAAAACGTCATTGTTATAATTTCTTCCATTGCTAGAATCACCATATGTGTACAACAGAATACCATCAAGTCCACTCTAGTCCATAGTTCTTCCCCTAATCCTGAGGGGACTGGGATGGTGATGTCCACTCCACCTCCAAGTGAGAGAGGGCTTATATCCCATGGATACGGTGGGTAACAATGAGGTGGAGCCAGTGGCCACTTGCCACTTTTGGGGCAGGGAGGGGACGAGCAGTTGAAATACAGGGGCTTCTTCGGGATTTGGAGGTTGTCCTGAGTGCCGTTGTGGCAACGGATGTAGGCCATTTTAAATCAGCACACACCACTCAGAACTGAGTGGGAGAGAGTGTGGTCTACGATGTGAACTGTGGTCTATGGTTGGTGGCAAGGCCCCAGGATGTGTAAGTCCATTGAGGGTGGTGGGCCACACTTGTGGGAGATGTTTGTGTGGGATGTGGTGGGAGGTGTGGGAGGTGGGCAACATGGGAATCCCAGTGGGTTCCGTGTAATATTTTGGGTAATCTAAGCACCTCTTAAAATATATGTATATATATATATAAATAACATTTTTGTAAGCAAATACACATATATGCATATATATTTATATATCATTTTACAAATAGTGGTATGTATTATGAAAATTTTGATTTTTACCCACAATAAAAAATAAATTAATTTAAAAAATAATAATAATAATAAAATAAAAATAAAAAAAGTTAAAAACGAACAAAAAATGCTTGCAGTATTTCTGCTTTCTCTCTTGAGAGTACACATAGGCTAACCTACTGGAAGGATATGAGAAACACATGGAGGAGAGCTAAGTCGTCCAAGCCAAGGCAATGCTAGACCAGGCAGCCCTCAGCTGAACCCGCAGCCAAACATAGACATGGGCGCGAGCCCATCTAAGCTCAGCCAAGCCCAGTGAGATCAGCAGAATCACTCAACGACCTGTAGGCTCATGAGAAAATAATAAGTCATGGTTGTTTTGAAGTGTTAATTCTGGGGGTGGTTGACTGTGCAGCAATAGCTAACTGATACAGTAATAAAAGAGAATTCATTTGACCTAGATTCTAAGAACATTTTTCTTCAAGTGATAAAATGATACAACATTGGCCCTATTGTCAAGGAAGTATATTTCTATCATCCCACTTGACTCTGCCAGGAGCAAAATTTACATAATCATAATAATGTAAACTCTGCTTTTTGTATTTCAGCATTTGCGTTCTCTATATTGCTACATAATAAACTACCCAACACTTGGTGGCTTTAAGCAACTGTTTTATTATATATATATATTTTACAATTATATGGGTCAGGAATTTGAAAGGGCAGAGCTCTGTTGTCTCTGCTCCGTGTTATATCTGCTGGGGTATAATGCCCAACAAGTCTGATGCCTTACCTAGGATCACTGGAAAGGTTGGGGACTGACGGGAACTGTTAAATGGGTCATCTGTCTGCAGTTTCAGCTTATTCTTCCATCTGGGCTCCTGGGTTCTCCTCCATGCAGTTTCAGAACCTGACCTCTCCACATGGTCTCTCCAGCAGGGTGATCAGCCTTCTTGTGTGGTAGCTCAGGGCTTGTGGCACTTTGGCATTGGTTATGAATTCCAAAAATAGATAGTGGATTATGTTTGTGAACTGGTCTGTTCTTCTGGGTGTATTAGATTGTATTGGATTCAGAGGTTTCAGAGGTTACAGCAATCAGCCTTCAAATTTTGGAATTTAATCATTTTACTTGATTAAATAATGATTAAGGCTTTGATTGGGCCACATCAGTATGACGTTGAGTCCCTTCCCCCTTCATGGGCGGAAACTCATGGAGAAAACGACACAGCAGAGGAGTTGGAGTTTTGAGCTGGAGCCCCAGGAAGTAAACACACAGGAGAAGAACACAGAGGTATAGAGACGGCTCCATGGACACAGCAGAGGCCCCGGGAAGAGAGAGAGCCTGATAGTCTACAGCTGACCTTGTGGAGAGACCAGAGCAGCTGAGCCTGGAGAGAAATGAGCCCTGGGAGAGAGAAGAGACTTATCCCAGCCTACAGATGATACTGGAAGAAGCTGGGACCATGGAGACTTAAGAGGGAGAGGAAGCCTGAACCCTTGCAGACGTTGGCAGCCATCTTGTTCCAACACGTGGCAACAGGCTTCGGTGAGGGAAGTAACTTACACTTTATGGCCTGGTTACTGTAAACTTCTAACCCAAATAAACATATAAATACTCTTTATAAAAGCTAACAGATTTCTCGTACTTTGCCTCAGCATCCCTTTGGCTGGCTAATACAGGGCTCCCAAGAGTTAAGGCCTGGAACTAGCAAACCATCACTTTGACTGAATTTGTTGGCTAAAGGGAGTCACTGGCCCTGTCCAGATTCCAAGGGAAGGAGATACACAGCCCAAACACCACGAGGCAAGGGTCACTGGGGCCTGCCCTGGTGACAGACCACCACCACGTCAGGGGGACACAAATTCAAACCCTGGCTCCTCCTCTGCTTACTAACTATATTGTTTTGTTCTCCTTCTTTAACCTCTCTGAGGTACCATTTCCTTATGGATAAAATAATCAGGATAAAATTTCTCCCAGGCAGGATCACTCCGAGCATTGAATAAGAAAAGCATGTATTGTGTTTGGCACAATCACTGCATGGGGTTTTACAGGAGAGATTCCAGCAAATGTGGAAACTATAAATCTGAAATAACCATGAGAACATAAGCTCCTGGCCAACTTAAAGAAACCTTTGAGAGGGCTTTGGCTCCCAAAGAATCAGAAGAAGGAATCAATGTTATTTAAATCTCAAAAAACAAGGTGATCCCAGTGAAAGAGAATAGATAATATTGTGTGGTTCAGGAGAATTTCTTCTCCCTTTCTACTCCATTTTGAATTACTCTCTTCTTTTTACCAACCTCTTGGCTCTATTTTTTTTTTTTTTTTTTTTTTTTTACTTTTTATTTGAGGTACCGGGGCCGGGGACTGAACCCAGGACCTTGTATGTGGGAAGCCGGTACTCAACCACTGAGCCACATCATCGGTTCCACTGAGTAGTTTTTTTGTTTGTTTGTTTTGCTTGTTGTTTGTTTGCTTGTTTTTAGGAGGCACCGGAACCCGAACCTGGGACCTCCCATGTGGGAAGCAGGTGCTTAACCACTTGAGCCACATCAGCTCGTCTTCACTCTATTTTAATTTTACTGTTTCTCTTCTGATCTCTCTTACTAAATAAGAGAGTCTTCTGCCTAGTAAAGCCCTCTGCCTGGTAAACCTTTGTTCTTTCCAAGAACCTGGAGCCTTAAGAAACTCTTCCCATGTTCATCTTACCCTCTAGAAAAGGAATCCCCTTGAGCCTGGTCCCCATAACTGGTCATCACCTAAGCTGAAGCACAGAAGACAGAATTTACACCTTGCAGGTGTCACTTTAATAGTGCCCCTCCTCCCAGCCTCCTGCCTTATCCCTTCCACCATATGGCCCCTCCTCAAGAGACTGTTTGAAGCTCCCTTGAATGGAAAGGTTTTGTAAGCAAGTGACCTTTAGCCCAATGAGAATCCTCCTCCTGCAGTCTCCACTAATCTTCTTAGTTGTTAATATTTAGCATTGCTGGGAAGCGGCTGTGGCTCAATCAGTAGGGCTCCCGTTTACCATATGGGAGGCTCCGGGTTCCGTTCCTGGGGCCTCCTGGTGCAGGCAAGCCCGCCCGCACGGCGTGGTTAGCTGACCCAGCGAGCACAAGCAGCAAGGGGGGGATAAATGAATAAATAAATAAAATCTTTAAATATATATATATATATATATTTAGCATTGCCTGTACTATACAGGTGCTTGTAAATGCAGCCTTATGTGCAAAACCTTCTTCCCGTTGCTTGTTTGATGGGGATTTCCAGTCTGGCAAGGGGTCATTGGTGGAAGTGACTGTTCCTTTAAAAGTCAAAGACTTGATGAAAGGCTAAGAAACTATTTCTCATGGGATAATTAGCTCTTTATTAAAGGCATGTATGGGAAGCAGATGTGGCTCAAGCAGTTGGGAGCCAGCCTACCTCACAGGAGGTCCCGGGTTTGGTTCCTGGTGCTTCCTAAAGAAGACAAGCCAGACAACGAGAAGACGCAACGAGGAGACAAAATGAGGAAACACAGTGAGAGTCACAACAAGCAGGGAGCAGAGGTGGCTCAAGTGATTGGGCACCTCCCTCCCACATGGGATTTCCCGAGTTCAGTTCCCCGTGCCTCCTAAAAAGAAGATGAGCAGACACAGAGAGCAGACAGCAAGTGCAAGCAATGAGGGGGGAGGAGAAATAAATAAATAAAATATATCTTTAAAAAATAAATAAATAAAGGCATGTAATAAATGTACCCAGTGAGGAAGCTGACTCGTGCTTCGCAAACTTTAAAGGACAGATTCTGGTTCACTGTGTTTGGGGCGGGGCCTGAGTTTCTGCATGGCCAAGAAGCTTCCAGGGGATGGTGCTGCTACTGCTGCTGGTCTGGGGACCACAGATAGCAAGGAAGTGCTATTTACTAAGTTGCAAGGAAGGTGAGGGGCAGGCTGTGGATTCCTCCCTGCAGCTCTGGAGGCAGTAAGCAACTCCATTTTTTATCAGGCATCTCTTAGCCGTGACAAGCCTGAGCTTTGGGGTCAGAGTTGTATTCCAGTCTGGATTCTCCATGTGATCTTGGACAAGGTCATTTAACCTCTCTGAAACTCAGTTTTCTTTCCCTTTTTTTTTTTTTTTAATATGGGAGGTGGGCTGGCCAGGAGAGTCTGTGACAGTGTGTATGATGGCCTAGCAAAGTACCTGGCACATAGTAGACCCTCAATAAATACTGCCCTATCTTGCTATTGCAAGGATGAAATCAAAAGACCTAAGCAAGACTGTCATCAGGTTTTCTATATTCAAAGTGAGGACTTGGCTTCGTTTTCACCAGCCCAAAATTAATAAAGCGAGTTTGCCTGCTTTGACAGGGACACTTTATAGCCACCTTAGGGCAAAATGAGGTAATGTTTTGGAAACAGAAGACAAGGCCTCTTTCTCATTAGCTATCACACCCTCCGATGTTTAGGCGTCTTTCACAGACTTTGCTATTAGTAAGTACATGTGACTCTGTTGTCACAGATCCTTCTCTTTCAAATGGCAGAAGATGAAAACATTTCACAGTTCTTCTACGTTTCAGCTCATTTTCTTGTCCTGCTCACACAAAAGTCTTTTCTTTGGATTCTTGTACCCTATTCCGAAGCCTCTGGCTTTCCTAGACTTCCTAATTAAGTGGCAAACAGCTGCAGATCCTTAAAGGATTTATTCTGTTCGCTTGAGCTTTCAAATTATTTCAAAATAACTACAGGCTGCTCTGCTGACAAGCAGGAGATAGGACTGCCCACTTTTTTTTTTCCCCTGTATTTCTGCTTGTTTTGACTGTCACAGTTTACACCCGTGTTTTCTACCTTTTACTGATGATTCAACAGAAGCTGCCATCAGCAAAACCAGTTGTATTTATGCCCAAGGATACTCTGCTGCTGGCCTGATTTTCTGGCAGTGGCAGCAACTTGATTTCCGGAGGTGAAACCCAGCTTTCTATTTGGGGTGCTTGAGAAGAGTTGTGGCAATATCATGTATTATTAGTTCATTAGCTTCTATCCCTAAATTTATTTAGCCCTACTTGTAGGATTGGTTCATTTTAGCAGTGTAAAAAAAAAAAAAAAAAAAACCTATATCTTGGGTGTAGCCATCTTCTCTTCATTTAGGTAAAATTCCTAAACTGCAATCGCTTAGCATTCCTAACTTAAGATATTAAATTGGGCAGTGGGAAATGTAGAGTATGGAGTTGTTAAGAGTGAAAGGAAATGGAGTTAGGCTGAGCAGTGACTTGAAGAAATCACAGACGGTCCACAGATGGTTTATTTTGGTTTATTTCACTAGCAAGTGACTAACCTCTTATATATATCAGAGACCTCCTGAATTCACATTCTTTTCATTACTCCTATTGAACTAGTACCTTAAATATTTTACAATTAGGAAACAGGAAGATAGGCCGTGAGCAAGGCTAATTAATTGGAGGGAAATGCTGATGAACAAAAGCAGGAGTTTTCTCCTCCAAGCTTTGTTGATTTCAGCGCAACCAGGAAAGAAAGGGAATACATAATTTGACTGAATTCTGGAAGTCCTTTTTCTCAATTGAACGTTCCCACCTGGTCCTCTAAATTTAATTTTTGTGATCCCTCTGTATTAACTTAAATGTTCAAGGTTAATGCTGAAGTGTTTCTTTTTCTCTAAGCTCTAAGCCAGTATTTTCACTGGCACTAGATGAGTATCATGCCAGATATGGAAGGAGTTTCTGAATTGGGCCAGAGTTTGGACTAGAATACATACAACTGTGTGTGCCAGAATGCAGTGAAGCACACGCTTCTTACTTGCAAGATTATTAAGTAAATTTGCACAATTTCACTGCTATCTCTCTAACCCATCTTTCATTTACTTTTCAAAGGGTTCAATGAGAAAAATATTGGAGTAGGTGTTATTAAATCATCTTTCTTTTTTACAAAAAACTTTTATCCTTTTTAATGCATGTTTATTTTTAGAGTAATTAGGAAATACAGTAAAGACAAAAATAACATTAGCCTTAAAGTGGAAGGTTATTCTTGTTATTATACTAACAGAATTTTGAGTTTCACTGGGAAGAGTCCAGCATCCCTTATTTTTCCCTTGCTTGGGTTCCTCCTGTTTTGAAGTACCTTACTTAGAAAGGTTTCTATCCCACTCAGAAGGATTCCAATGAAAATTATACCTGTTCTATCCAGACTCTTTCTAGACAACCCCAGTCAATAACATTACTAGAAATCAACAGATTTGAGTCAATTTCTAAAGGTTTCAAAGTCTCTAATTCTGGCCTTGAAACCAAATCACTCTAGGAAAATAACCACCCCTCCAAAATTCTATTACACATCTTAGTATTAAAAACAAATAAACATAGGCCCCATTGAAGATGGCAGTGAGAAGTTTCAGGGCTCTCCCCCCTCACAGAAGCTTTGAAAAACCAGCAAGAATTGGCAGAAACATCTTTCTCAAAGCTCCAGATAACAGTTAAAGCAGGAGTTCTTAACCTTTTTTGTTCCATGGACCCCTTTGCAAGTCAGGTGAAAACCATGGACCTCTTCTCAGAATGTAACAGCAGTTAGTTTTATGACACTCAACTAGCGGTCGGGTCTACCGTAATTCGAAGTATGGATGAGTGTAAGTGATTTTTCAAGATATGCAACAACTGTAGTGTGTAATTTATTGCGTACATTCATAAGTGAAGGAAATGCTAGGTTTCAGTTAGAGGTCAGAGAAAATAAAGGTAATAAAGTTATTTTTTTTCAATTCAAGCCCACAGAACCCCTGAAATCTGTCCATGGACCCCTGATTAAGAACCCCTGAGTTAAAGGATTGCAGTAACAGGGCAAGCACCAAATCAAGAGAAAGGCATCTTAAGAGCAGTAGGATCTCGTAGCACCCCTCACCACTCTGCACAGAGTTGGCCTGAGCTCCCAATGTGAGTCCCTGGGCCTGGTCCCAGAGGGAGCAGAGTAATCTCAAGAACCTACTGCAAGCATGAAAGTCTGGTACAGTCTGCCTGGTGGTGGCCTGAGGGACTGAACCAGGACACTCATCGCAGGCTCATCATCGGAGAACTTGCCCACCAAGAAGAGACAGCTACAGAGCGCTCCTATGGAACTGTGTGGGAGGATAGGCCATAGCTGCCTGGGGCAAGGGATTGCTGGCTGTGGGATGTATAGCGCAGTGCTTGAAGAGAGGGGACATTTATATCTGTGTAAATGGGGGGATTCCTAGGGCCACATGAGCATGCTCAAGACAAAAGACACGCACAGAAGCAATCTGGGAGGTCACTATGTTTTGGCCTAGAGCTATTCTCTTAAACTCATTGTATGGATAATCTCTAAAGGAGAGCATTTGCACAGGTCAATCAGCAAAAACTGGGGTGTTTTCTCTCCTCCTTCTCCTCCTCTTCCTCCTCCTCCTCCTCCTCCTCCTCCCCCTCCTCCTTCTGTTAGCCCCTGGCATTCAAGGAGAGCTCTGTCATAACACTAGGTGGATAAAAGCCTAAGGAGCAGACACCTCAGAGTCTAAATTCCAGAAAGAACAGTTAAAATATCAAGATGTTCAGATTTCAATAAAAGATTACAAAATATACAAATAAACAGGAAATGATGGCCAGGCAAGGGAAAAGATAAAAGCACTAGAAACCATCAATGAGGAAGATCAGAACTGGGACATTCAAGACAAATACCCTCAAAAAATGTTCCTAAATAAGTGCAAAGGACTAAAGGAAAATATGGGCAAAGAACTAAAGAAAATCAGGAAAACGATAGATTAACACAAACAAAGTATCAATAGAGAGATGGAAATTATGGAAAGGAACCAAACAGAACTAAAGACCATAGTAACAGAAATTTAAAAATTCCTTAGAGGAGTTCAACAGAATATTGGAGCTGGCAGAAAAATGAATCAGTGAACTTGAAGATAAGACTATTGAAATAATCCTGTCTGAGAAGCAGAAGGAAGAATGAAGAAAAGTGAACAAAGCCTGAGGAGCCTGTGGGACACCATCAAGCATAACAATATACACTTTTAAGAGACCCAGAATGAAAAGAGAGAATATTAAAAGAAATAATAGCTGAAAATTTCCCAAATTTAACAAAAGCCATGAATATACACATCCAGGATGCTCGGTGGACTCCAAACAGGACATACCCAAATAGACCCATGCCATATCACATTATAATCAAATGCCAAAGATAAAGAGAGGATTCTGAAAGTGACAAGAGAGAAGCAATATGTCACGTACAAAGGAGTCTCAATAAGATTAAGTGCCAATTTCTCATAACCTATGGAGACAAGAAGGCAGTAGGATGACATATTTAGAGTGCTAAAACCAAAAAATTGCTAACTAAGAATTCTGCATCTGGCAAAATCATCTTTCAAAAATGAGGGTGAGGGGGAGTGGATGTAGCTCAAGCAATTAAGCACCTGCCTCCCCCATGGGAGGTCCCAGGTTTGGTTCCTGGTGCCTCCTAAAGAAGACAAACAAACAACAAGCAGACCTTGAGCAAAAGCAATGAGCAGACAACAAGCATAAACAATGAGCTGACAATGAGCAAAAAAACAAAAACAAGCAAGGAGCAGATGTGGCTCAAGCAGTTGAATGCCCGCCTCCCACATGGGAGGTCCCAGGTTCAGTTCCCAGTGCCTCCTAAAGAAAAAACAAACAAACAATGAGCAGGAAACAAGCAAAAAACAAGCAGACAATGAGCAAAAAAAACAATGAACAGGAAAGCGGATGTGGCTCAAGCGATTGGGCTTCCATCTATTATGTGGGAGGTCCAGGGTTCGATTCCCGAGGCCTCCTGATGAAAAGCAAGCTGGCCCATGCGTTGAGCTGGCCCGTGCGGAGAGCCGTCACAGTTAGATGATGCAACAAAAAGAGACACAGAGGAGAGACCATGAGAGATGCAGCAGACCAGGAAGCTGAGGTGGCACAAGAGATTGAGCAGCCTCTCTCCACTCTGGAAGATCCCATTTTTGGTTGCTGGTGTTGCCTGGGGAGAAGACAAGTAGACATAGAAGAACACAGAGAGCAGACAGCAAGCACAAAACAGCAGGGGGTGGGGGGTGGGATAAATAAATAAATAAAATCTTTAAAAAAAATCAATGAACAGAACAACGAGCAGACAATGAGCAAATAAAACAATGAGTAAATAACAAGCAAAACAATGAGTGAACAGATGAGGGAGCTAACTCAGGGGAGCCAACTCAGGGGAGTTGAGCACTGGCTCCCGCATACGAGGTCCTGGGATTAATCCCCTGTCCTGGTACCTGAAAAAAAAAAGATTAAAAAAAATGAGGGTGAGATTAAGACATTCCCAGATAAACAAAAACTGAGGTAGTTCATCACCACTAGACCAGCCCTACGAAAACTGCTAAAGGGAGTTTTGCAGGTTGAAAGGAAAAGGTAACAGACAATTCACTGAAGCCTCATGAAGAAATAAAGATCTCCAGTAAAGATAATGACTTGTAACACCACTTTTTACTTCCTACAGGATCTAAAAGGCAAAGGGATAAAACCTAACGTTAAATCAATGGTTTTCGACTATGTATAAATGTGTAACTTGTGACAAGGACTACATAAAGGGGTATAGGAACAGAGTTTATGTATGCTATTGAAGTTATGTTGGTATCAAACCAAACGAGATTGTTATAGATTTAGTATATTAAATTTAAGCCCAGGAGGCAGATGTGGCTCAAATGGCTGGGCGTCCGTCCGCCATATGGAGGGACCTGGGTTCGATCCCCAGGACCTCCCGGTAAAATAAAAAATATATATATATAGAAGGCGCATGGGCTGCCAGGCTCTGTGTGCTGGTGAGCCGCCAGGCCCCAGGATCTATGCAGCAAGATGATGACATAACAGAAGAGAGACGAAGGGGAGAGACAAGATGCTCGGAAAACTCTAGAAACCAGGAACCGAGGTGGTGCAGGTGGCAGAACACCTCTCTCCTACGTCGGAGGTCTCCAGGATCGAATCCTGGTGGAGACTGGAGGAGGAGGATTAGAAGAGATGGCAGGAAACAGACACAGCGAATTGCCCAGCGAGTGGATACAAAACAGCAAATGGGGAAGGGGGTGTTTAAAATGGATAAAGTAAATTAAAAAATCTTTTTAAAAAAATAAAGATTTAAGCCCCATGGTAACCACAAAGAAAATATCAGAGAATATGTAAACTCATAGAGACAGACAGTGGAATGCAGGTTGCCAGGGGGGCAGGGGCAATGGGAATAAATGTAGGTTTCTGTTTGGCTTGAAGGGAAAGTTTTAGCCATGGATGTCTGAAGGATACTGCAATATTGTAAATGGGATTAATCCCACTGAATGGTACACTTGGGAGGGGTCGAGATGGGAAGGTTTATGTTGTTTATGTTTCCACAGTCAAAAAAGAAAGAAAGAAAAGAGAAATTAAAGAGATAATGACAATTAAATGCAATCCTGGATAGCATGTAAGAAAGAAAGACAAAAGGCTCAAAAGGTTATTAATGAGACATAAGAAAAAATTAGAATATAGACTTATGTTGATATAAGGCTTTATATCAATGTTAAAATTCTTAAACTTGATAATTGCACTTAAGGTGATTACATAAGTGAATATCCTTTTTCCTAGGAAATGTACGTGGAAGTATTATCTGTGCAAGGAATATAATGTATGCAACCTGTTCTCAAATGTTCAAAAAAATAAGAGATAGATGATAGATAGATAGATAGATAGATAGATAGATAGATAGATAGATAGATAGATGATGGATTAATAGAATGATGGGGAAAATGTGGCAAAATGCTAAAATTGGCAACTCTGGTTATCAGTCAGGGTTGGGGGTATGTTAGAATTCTCTCTATGGGGTATGTATTATTTTTGCAACTGTCCTGTAAGTTTGAAATTATTTCCAAATAAAATATGTTTTTTTTAAACATGGACTAGTAAAAAATGCAGAAGTGTACAGAAAGGTATAAAATGAAACACAATAGCCTTCCTTCCCTCTTACCTCCAGTCCTTGAGTTACTTCTATACACTTCCAGATGCAGAGAGCAGAATCAAACAAGGTCCCTAATCTCATGGATCCTGCAGCTTAGTCCAAGAACCAATTATTAATGAAATAATCAGACAAACAACTGTTAACATTGCAACTGTGCTAAGTGCCTACAAAGGAAAGTGTAAGGTGCTATAAGAGCCTATACCTGGGGTACCAGGAAGGAGATGGGGAAGTTGGGAAGGCTTCCAAAAAGAAATGTCATATCCCAAAGGAGGGATAGGCATGGACTAGGTCAAGAGAAGCAAGTGGAGGTAAAGAGTTTCTCAGGAAGAGAAAAGAGCATGTACAAAGGCCCTGTAGTGGGAGGGAGAATGGCAAATATGAGGGACTGAAAGGCAGAAAGTAAGGGAGAGCGAGGGGTAAACATGGGGAGGGATGAGGCTCAGGGGTAGGTTGAGGCCAGACCATGAAAAGGGTTCCAAACCATGTTTCCCAGCTGTGACCACAAATACCACCAAATGGGTTAGCTTAAACAATGGGAATTTATTGGCTCAAGGTTGTTTTTTTGTTTGTTTTTTGTTTTTTACTTTTTAAAATTTTGACATAATTTCATAACTTACAGGACAGTTGCAAAAATAATACAAACCCCATACAGAGAACTCCAACATCCCTCTATCCCTCCAGATACCCCAGATCCACCAATTTTAACATTTTTCTTGGCTCAGGTTTTGAGGTTAGGAGAAGCCCGATATCTCCCTGAAGACTGTGGTGTCCTGGGGCTGGCTGGCTGCGCTCCTTGGGTCCTTGGCTTTTCCATTACATGGTAATGCACATGGCGGCATCGTCTCCTCTCTCTCTTCCCATTTCACTGACTTCCGGCTTCTGCTCCTCCAAGTGGCTTCCGGTAACAGGATTAAGGCCCAACCTCATTCACTTGGGCCACACCTTAAACTAAAAAGAACATCTTCAGAAGGTCCTTTTTATAAAAGGGTTCACACCCACAGGATTGGATTAAGATTGAGAACTTGATTTTTTTTTTCTGGGGTACATAATTCAAATTACCACCCTAAATCAGGTAGTTTTGAGTCCATCCTAAGAGCAATAGTCTGACAAATTGGCCTTCAACAGCCATTCTACTCTTGCACCATGCCTTACTGGAATGCGGAAATTGAAAGCTAAAAACTACATCTCCCAGAAACCCTTGCAACCAGGATACCAGATACTGTTTATGTTCAGCCTGACAGATGCCCTCATGTGAGATCTGGGGCATGGAAGTGAGGCAATCTGCACTTCACCTCTTTCTGCGGTTTCTGCTGGTAGCAGTCATCAGGAACATGTTCAGGAGGTGCTCCAGTGTCCAGAGGTCCAATGTTCTAAGAGGATGTGGGGCCTTTTTTATTTTTTAGTCATTGCAGATCTAGGAAATGCAACATTGCTATGGAGCCAACCATTGCAGCAGTAGCAATATCCTCATCCCATGATGGCGTCTATGGGGCCCAGTTCCAGCCGCAGCTCCCTTATTCCCACCCTTGTGACCAAGGTCATAACTCTTTGATGGGCAGGTTCTATCACGTTCCAGGAGTCATTCCTCTTAATCCAGCCTAGAACCTATTCCCCTGCCCTTCTAACGGTTTGTATAAGCACCTAATTCTCTGTGTTAAATCCCTCTTTGATTGAAAGAGCCACGAGTCAGATTTCTGCAAATGAACCCTCACAGATAAAAATGGAAAGCAATTAAAAAATTCTGAGGCATGGAATGGCAAGATCAAATGACTGAAGGACAGAAGGTGAGTTGGAGGGCATCAGGGTGGATGGCGGTAGGCCAATTTGGAAGCTATTGGTCAAGGATGGGATTATTGTTCAACAGCAGGGATGTGGGCTTCTGCAGAGGTATCTGAGAAGAGCTGAGGCTGTGCACTGCTCTGAGACGTCCAGTGATAGTTCTGCCCACCAGGGATCCGGGTTCATTTCACTCTGGTGGGACAGGTGACAAGTGGGTCAGTCAGTGAGATTAAATCTAGTGAGAAGCATCAGAATTAGGGGGGAGTTGAAGAAAGGGAGAGGCGGAAGCAATCTTTTAAAAAAAACTTTATTGAGTAGCAGATGTCGCTCAAGCAGTTGAGCGCCCCCGTCCCACATGGGAGGTCCCAGGTTCAGTTCCCAGTGCCTCCTAAAGAAGACAAACAAACAACGAGCAGACATTGAGCAAAACAACAAAAACAACAATGAGCAAACAATGAGCAGACAATGAGCAAAACCAAAACGGGCAGGAAACGGATGTGGTTCAAGCAGTTGAGCGCCCGCTTCCCACATAGGAAGCCCTGGGTTTGGTTCTCGGTGCTGCCTAAAGAAAAAACAAGCAGACAACGAGCAGACAATGAACAAAAACAACAAGCAAAAACAATGAGCATAAACAATGAGCAAAAACAACAAGCGAGGGAAGCGGCTGTGGCTCAATCAGTGGGGCTCCCGTTTGCCATGTGGGAGGCCCCGGGTTCAGTTCCCGGGGCCTCCTGGAGGGGGCAGGCCCGCCCGCACGGTGTGGGGGGAATAAATGAATAAATAAAGAAAATCTTTAAAAAAAAAAAACAACAACAAGCGAACAGATGAGGAAGCCATTTCAGGGCAGGGAAACTTTATTGAAATATAATTTATACCTACCATAAATTTCACCCATTTTAAGTATATGATTCAATGATTTTTTGGTAAATTTACAAAGTTGTGGGTCGAATGTGGCTCAACTGGTTGGGCGTCCGTCTCCCATATGGAGGGACCCGGGTTCGATCCCCGGGACCTCCCGGTAAATAAATAAATAAATAAATAAATAAATAAATAAATAAATAAAATTAAAAAAGTAAACAAAGTTGTGCAACTATCACCACAACCCAGTTTTGGGACATCTCTGTCACCCCATCTGTTTTAATCTGTTAGGCTGTCGAAATGCAGTATACTAGAAGTTGGTTGGCTTTTATAATGGGGATTTATTAGTTTATAAGCTTATAGTTCTTAGGCTATGAAAATGTCCAAATCAAGGCATCATTAGGCAAGGCTTTCTCCCAAAAGACTGGATGCTGGTGATGCTGGACTCTTCTATCACATGGCAAGGCACATGGCAGCATCGGCTGGTCTCTCCCTTCTCTTCCAGGTTTTGTTGCTTTCAGCTTTCTCTGTTTCTGTGGCTTTCTCTCTGTCTTTCTCTTTGTATTCAACTCATTTATAAAGGACTTCAGTAGAAGGATTAAGACCCACCCTGGGCCATGCCTTAATTGAAGTAACCTAATCAAAAGGCCCTTAACTGAAATAATCTAATCAAAAGGTCCCACCCACAATAGGTTCACACCCACAAGAATTGATCAGTTTTGGATGAACCTGGAGGACATTATGTGGAGCAAAGCAAGCCAGACACAAAAGTACAAATACTGTATGATTGCATTACTATAAACCAAATATATTGTGTAACATATTGTATGATTCACACACACACAAAAAGGAATTGGTCAGTTTTAAGAACATGATTTTCTGGGATACATTCCATCTCAAACTACAAGATCCCTCTTGGAAGACAATCTTTAAGTTTTTTAAATTTTTATTTTGAAACAATTTCACTTTCAGAAAAGTTAGAAGAATAGTTCAGAGAAGTGTCATACACCTTTCATCCATGTTTACCAATTATCAACATTTTGCTCTCTCTCCATATATGAAATATATATCAATTATTATTATGAGTTTTGTTAAACCATTTGAGAGTAAGTTGAAGACATTGTGCAGCTATACATCTAAATACTTCTATCTCTCTCTTTTTTTTTAAGTATTGGGGGCCAGGGATTGAACCGGGAATCTCGTATGTGGGATGCTGGCCCTCAACCACTGTATTAGTCAGACAAAGGGGTGCTAATGTGAAATACAAAAAATGGGTTGGTCTTTATAAAGGGTATTTATTTGGGGTAGACGTCCACAGATACCAGCCCATAAAGCGTTGTTTCTTCTCTCACCACAGTCCATTGCCACGTGTTAGAGCAAGACAGCTGCCAGCGTTTGTCAGGGTTCAGGCTTCTGGGGTTCCTCTCTTCCTGGGGCTGCATTTCTCTCTGGGCTTAGATCTTCTGGTGCCTCCACAAGGTCAGCTGTAGACTATCAGGCAAACGGCTCACTTCTCTTCTCCTGGGGCCTTCTTTCCAACATCAAAACTTCGTCATCAGAACTGCTTCTCAAAAACTGCTTCAACTGTCCTTTGCCTTGCCTTTTATATTCAATTCCCCACCCACCAAGAGGTGGGGCTCAATGCCCTAATCCTAACCTAATCATGCCCAGATTAACAGATCAGTTTACAAGCATGATCCAATTATATTTTTGGAATTCATAATTACATCAAACTGCCATAACCACCGAGTCACATTGTCTCCCCTGAGTTGATTTTATTATTTGTTTTGCTTGTTGTTTGGTTTTGTTTCTTCAGGAGGCACCGGAAATCAAACCCAGGACCTCCCATGTGGGAGATGGGTGCTCAACTGCTTGAGCCACATCTGTTCCCTAAATACTTCTCTTAGACAATCACAGTACAATTATCAAATTCCTGAAGTGTAACATTGGTAACAATACTATTATTATCTAATACACAGTACATATTCAGATTTCTCAGATTGTTTGGTTATGTCCTCTACAGTAATCTCCCTCTCTCCCGCATTCAGGGGTCAATCCACCATCACACACTACATTTAATTTTTATGTCTCTCTAGTCTCTAATTTGCAACAGTTCCTCAGCTTTTTTCTTTTTTAAAATTTTCATGACCTTAACGCTTTTGGAAACTATAGGTCAGATGCTTTGTGCACTGTCAAAAGGAAGGCAATCTTAACTCAGTTTATGGCCTTTATTTCCCTATTTCCAAGTCTGCATATAGGCCAGAATCATGTTATATACACAATATACTCAAGGTGCCTCTTGTTTCCTACATAAAGCTATTTATTTATTTATTTATTTATTTATTTATTTATTTATTTATTTAT
>JAKSZT010054202.1:16685380-16701182 GCA_026826555.1 Tolypeutes matacus
TATTTATTTATTTATTTATTTATTTATTTATTTATTTATTTATTTATTTATTTATTTTACCGGGAGGTCCCGGGGATCAAACCCAGGTCCCTCCATATGGGAGATGGATGCCCAACCATTTGAGCCACATCCACCCCCCAAAGCTATTTATTGAGGCAGCAAATATTTGCTGAGTGCCCAGTCCATGTCAGGCAGGGCTTAGGTGCTGAGGCTGTGAACAAGACAGAGAAGTCTTGTTCATTCCAGATGTTAACAGAGGATATTAGCTAAGGGTCCTCTGGTTACAGGAAACAGAGAGCTACTCTCACAAATGAAAGCACAAATGGGGATTTATTGGAGAGCAATTGGAAGAGTTAAACATCCAAGCCCTGGAGAGCTGAGACATTCATGGACCTTCCCCTTGGAATAATGAAGCCAGTATGGTGACTCAGCCCCAGCTCTGTGTCTCTTGGATCAAACTTTAAGTTTCTAGGGAAAGAAACTGACTGGCCCAGCTTGGATGAGGTGTCTACCCCTAGTTAAATTAACTATGGCCAGAATGTCAGGCTCATGTGGCCCAAACTGGCCAAGGGAGACCTGCCTCTATTTATGACTCTTCCCAGAAACTGGAAATTGCGAATGGAGCAGGCACTCCAGTTACTGTACTAACACTTCAGTAGGTTCAAAATACTTAACAAGTGCTATGGCTCGGGCACTGACGATTCAGAACAAATGCTGGTCACGGCCCTGGAAGAGGGTCCAGGAGGACCTATCTGTGCTGAGCCAAGCATTAACCCTTTAATTTCTAGGTCATGGGGAGATATGGGACATTCCAGGGGAGGGGCATGGTGGCATTGGAGAGGTGGGACATTGGGGGACTTTCCTAGATGATTAGGTGCCCTAGAGGGAGGCTCTGAGATGAATATTCATGTGGAAATGGGTTGTTAAGGAAATGTTCCCAGGGAAGACCCATTAAGAAAGTGGAGGAAGCAGGACAGGAGAGAGGAGGGATCCTAGCAAGGATGCAGGGTCAGGCAAAGCCTCTCAGAGAGGAGCTTTAGATCAACCCCACAGTGGAGCTCTGGAACGTAAGCTGTGCTGCAGAGGCAAGGGGCCTGGCTCTCACATCTCTTCACCTCTTAGTCATGAGTTAAAGGCCACAGTAGGCAGGGACGTAAATCCCCAGGCACTTCTGGCCTTCTGTGCTTGTGCTTGAGCAGCTCCAGGAGCCCAAGGGAAGCCTTCCTGAAAAGAGCTGCTCAAGAGCTGTAGGTGGAAGTGAAACCACATAGAAGGTGGGGTGGGAGGTAGAGCACAGATATTTCCTGCTAGAATGGGATGGGTGCAGACACTACTTACCAAGTGGTTCAGAAATATTTCAGTATTTTAACAACCAATACAACCAAACCAGCATAGGCCAACTAGAAGACAGCTCTTTATATGGTGAAGAAAGGCTGACCAGAGAGTGGAACAGACTCAACAGTAATCTAGTCTCTTCAACGAACCAGCTAGATAAAAGCAAAAAGTCATAGACATTTAAGATTTCAGTTTCATTCACTATGAAATAGTTAATAGATGATCTGACTGTTTGAAGCTGAATGGACCCCAGAAAATCATGTTCTTCAAGGTAATCCACTCCTGTGAGTGTAAACTTATTGTAGGTGGAAACTTTTGATTAGATTACTAGTAAGGCATAGCCCAGGGTGGGTCTTAATCCTCTTACTGGAATCCTTTATAAGAGAATGAAATTCAGACAAAGAGAGTGAGAAAGCCACTGAAGCCAGAAGCTGAAAGCAACGAAACCCTGAAGAGAAGAGGAGACCAGCAGATACTGCCATGTGCTTTGCCATGTGACAGAGGAACCCAGGATTGCTGGCAGCCCGTCTTGGGGAAGAAAGCATTGCCTGCTGAGGCCTTGATTGGGACATTTTCATGGCCTCGGAATTGTAAGTTTGTGAGTTAATAAATCCCCATTGTAAAAGCCAACCCGTTTCTGGTATATTGTATTTCGGCAAACTAGCAAACTAAAACAGATGTTCTTAAAGGTAATCCATTCCTGTGAGTGTAAACCTATTGTTTACTTCCAACCTTCTATGGTTAATAATTTGTCCCCTAATAACATTTAACATTGTCTTCATTGTCTTTGGATTATGCCTAGATTTTTAGGTTCAAAGGTAAGTAATACATGTAGATGCTTGGCTTTTTTTCTTTTCTTTCCATAATCCATCCTTCCCTTCCTATTTACTCTTCATTTGGTGGAATTTCCCACACATGTAGTCTTGATGGAAGGTAGTGTCAGCTCCCCATGATAGAAGTCCAGGGCCCATGTCCTCCCCAACCAGCCTCTGCACAGGCAGGGGTCTTGAACATACGGGACCAGCTGGACGCTCTCTCCTGGAGTTTGGAATTTGGAGAGAGTGACACTGAAGGAGGAGGTCTGTTGAAGGTCAGTCTGCAGGCAGCAGTAACTTGCTGGAGTGCCCAATGCCCAGCCCCCTGGAGCCTCTTAGGCTGCACCTTCCTGTGTCTAGCCCTGCAGACTTGATTTCCCAACATCCTTCTTCTGTATTCCCTGTTTAGATAAGTTTCTGTTGCTTGCAAACAAGAGCCCTGACTGATAAACTATAAGCTCACACTATGAATAATAATTTAATCACTTCACAAAGCCTTAGGTACTAGGCCACCTGTAAGGACACAGTACATCCCACTGTTTTCACTTCTATGTCATTGGTCAGAGCTGTCGATATCTCTCTCTCCAGCTCTGGAGGGTAAACTCTCTGAAGGCTGAGACTATGTACTCTTGCACTGGCATAGTTTCAATGTCTAGCAGAGACCCTTGCATAAATTAGGTTTTCACTAATGAGCAAATGAATAGAAAGTTACCTATGATACAGACCAAAACAAAATAGAAAATTAGCATGCGATTTTTCTATAACTCTATTCTGAGATTTTATACACAAGCACCTAAACAAATAACTTAATTATTGCATGGATTTTGTTTCAAATATTGATGAAAACACCTTTCTATGTGCCTGTTTCTTTGTCTGCCTCTTTATCTGATAATAGATTGTTTACTTACGTTCAGTGACTCCGTTTCTAAGGATACAGTTGCATTTATGTGCAAATTTTTCTTTTATCCTTGTGAATAAAACTTTTTAACAATCGTAGGATCAGAAACAGATAAAAATGGTCCCCCTCAGTGATCTTCCATCCATTCCCACTCTCAGGAGAATCCAACAGAAACATCCCAAATAGATCAAAACCTATTTCCTTTGATAACACACTATAAAGATACTATGAAAGAAAAACTGTGAGACACAAATTCCAAGCGAGAGAGGTTTCTGGTACACTTTTTTTTTTTTTTTTTTTTTTTTTAAAGATTTTATTTATTTATTCATTTATCCCCCCCTTGCTGCCCGTGCTCACTGGGTCAGCCAACCACACCGTGCGGGCAGGCCTGCCTTCTCTGGTACACTTTTTTAAAATCGTAAAAGATGAATCAATTATTTTCCCAGGACATCTTGAGTCAGAAATTCAGATACCTGATCATTCTACAAAATCAAAATGACAGGCTCCTTTGAGAGACAGTTGTTTGGTAGCCCAGACCAGAGGGTTGTCTTCTGGAATCAAGTGTGTCTATTTTGATTTTTTTTCTTGAGCTTATTTACTTCCCTACATTTCAAGAACTGAACAATTTTTTGGAGGAAAATTCCACTCATAAGAAAAACTTTTTTCCTCCAGAAGTTATTTTTATTAGCAAGTGTAGCTGTCTTCATGCAGTTGAATCCTTCTATTTTCAGGGCTGTTGCATGAATAAAAGAAGAGAGAGGGAAAAGGGAGGGGAGGGGAGGGGAGGGGAGGGGAGGGGAGGGAAGAAGTATGGCGAGGAGGTTTCGGATTGAGATGTATATTTTGAAGATGGAAGCCAGATACCAGTTTTCTAAGAAAAGAAACTGAATCAGCATTCTCATATAAGATCAAAGTATAATTTATCCAAATGAAAGAAGCTTTGTAAACTCCTACCTTTTCTTTGATACAAGGACAGCTGAACAGGTAGATTCTTACTCTCCAAACTTAGAAGCCCTGATACCCTTTTCTGAATTAGTTAGCCAGTCCCAATATTTTTTCACTCTGTTCATTAAAAAAAAAAAAAAAGAAAGAAAGAAAGAGAAAGATAACTGAATGACTTATGATTCTTTAGTTATAAGCAAAGAAAACCTGAGTCAAGTGATCTGAAGCAAAAGGAAATTTACTGGAAGGATTTGGGGCACTAAAAAACAAACAAACAACAAAACCAAACAGCTTAGAAGTGGGCGGGAACGAAGACTTTGGAAGCTCAGAAAGGTCATGAAACTGGCTAGCAGGAAACTGCTAGGATAGATGCACGCTAATGGGCCATTCTGTCTTTGCATTACTCATTCAAGTTTCAAAATCTCAGGGGAGTGTGTCAAATCGGCAGAGCTTAGGTCACATCCTTGTGCCGTCTGTACCAAGGCAGTGAGAGGAAAAGTCTAATGGAAGGAGACTCCAGGAACTTCTGCCACTTCCATGGTGGGAGGGCAGGTACCTAGATTTACAGTCACCTAGCACCTGCTCACAATGGGGGAGAAGTTAATTCCCAAAAGGAAAATGTGGTACTATCAGGAAGAATGAATTAGACAGTCCAAAAATATCAGAGGTTCACCACTATCATCAGTCGGGTTCCCAGAAGCAAAGACCTGCACCTGGATTCTTGTAGAAGAGATGTATTGAGGTTGTATGTGCTCTCAGGAGAAACCAAGAAAAGCAGGATAGAGCAGGGGAAGAGGATAACCAAAGACGGGGTTTCAGCTGAAGTCTCCTTTTAACCTGGTTCCATGGGGATCTTGGGAGCATGAATGACACAGCAGAGTTACACCCCTTGAGACAAGGGGGCTCAGCCTTTGTACCCCACCTATCCATCAGCCATTGGCTGCAGGATGCGCCCAAGGGAAGTATAACCTCCTAGCCATTTCCAGGTCAGGTGGCTCCTATTAAGCAAGAGACATTCTCCCGAGAAGGGTGTGAGTTTGAGCCCGTAGCAGCCAACACTTGAAAACAGCTGGGGGATGAGTGTACCAGCCAGGAAAGGGGACCAGGGCAGGGTACCACCCGTGTCTACTACAACTACAATAATAAAGGCAAGGGAAGCGGATGTGGGTCTAGCAAATGGGCACCCGCCTGCCACATGGGAGGTCCCGGGTTCTGTTCCTGGTGCCTCCTAAAGAAGAAGAGCAAGGCAAGAGCAAGAGCAAGACAGCCAGCTAGTTGCCATGCAACAGGCAGGCATGGTGAGATGACGCAACAAGAGACACAAGGAGGAAAACATAATGAGAGACACAACAAAGCAGGGAGCAAAGGTGGCTCAAGCAATTAGGCACCTCCCTCCCACATTGGATGTCCCGAGTTTGGTTCGCCATGCCTCCTAAAAAAACAAGGAAGATGAATATACACAGCTGGTGCAAACAACGAGGGGGTGGAGAGAAATAAATAAATAAAATAAATCTTTAAAAAGTAATAATAAAGGCAAGATACTTGGATTTGATTTATTAAGACCTGGGCTTTCCATCTGTAGATGGACAAAAGCATCCTGGAACTACCACTAATTTGAGGACATAACAAATGAATTGGGATTGTTTTTTGTTTTGTTTTCTTGTTCTGTTTTTTTATTGTGTGGCTGTTTCATTGGGGGAAACAACCATTAACAGAAAGATATCAACAGAGAAAAAAGAGGTACTTTTTTTTTTTACATTATGGTATAACCGTTTAATGAAACTGGGGGGGTTGGCCATTAAAATCATAAATTCTTATGAAGCCTGTTAAATTAAGGACAAGAGAAAGCAACTCAAGACCATTTTATTCAGTGAAAATGCAGGATATCAAATTGTATAAACATTATAATCCCATTTTCTATGTATATGTTTATATTTTTGGATGTGTAGGAAAAAAAAAAAACAGAAATAAACACACCAGAATATTGCCAGTGAGGTATCACTGCATGATAGGATTATGGGTTTTTTAATTTTCTTCTCCATACATTTCCATATTTTCCAGTGCTCTATAATGAGCTTAATTATTTTTTTTAGCCAAGAAAAGATCTTTAAAATTATACAAAAATATATCCCTATATAACAAGCCCCACAAAGGTGCAAATTAAATGTTTCATCCTAATTTCTTTACTGGGAGAAAATATGGCAAATGGAATCCCCTTCAAATAGTCCATGTTCAAAGCATCCACTATTAATGTCACTAGAATTTCCTTTTTTTTTTTTTTTTTTGGTACATGGAGAAAAATATTTGCTTTAAGTATTTAAGATCTTTATTTAAATATAATCAGTATGCATTTAGAAAGGAAATTATTAAAATTATTTAAACTGGAAAAACTTTAAACACAAATGTTGTACAGTATGGTTTAGTTGTACATTACTAGACAGCTATTATTTCTGACCCCCAAATTGCTTTTATTCTATTTTTTGTTTGTTTGTTTTTTGTTTTGTTGTTCCAAATTGCTTTTAGTTAGAGGACTACTGCCATCTTTTATTTTTCTAGAATCTTAATATGTTTTAGTGTTAGAGAGTTTCCCAGAAATTCTGATGAAAATCACAGCAAAGTGAAAATATTGGTAATTATTAATAAGTATAATACTGCTTTGACCTTATAATACTTTTATGTAAAGCTTATGAAGTCATGCATAAAACATATACTTAATATCTCCAAATAGTTGAATGTATTTTCTTATATAGTATGTACATGAATAATCATGCTTTTAATCAATAAAAATGAAATTTCTCATAAATATTTTTAAAAAAGAAAACAACTTATGGATATAGTCAAAAAAGGATAAAGGACAATTGTTCCAGGAAGGAGGTGTCACTGAAAAAAAAACAAACCAAATAGACTTTCTAATTCATTCAGAAAAAAAATGCATTAAATATTAATATTGGGGAAGTCTTATAGAACCAAGGGGAACTGGGGGAGAGAATGAGTAATCTAGAAAACTAAAGAAACAAAAAAGAGGCCATAATTAAATCCAAGAAAAACAAGAAGTGGTTCAGGAAAGGAAGCATAATTCTGATCAGCAACACCTACCACATTACTCATTACATTATGGTTTGATAACATTTGTAAATATTCCCACATTCTCAGAAACATAATACAATATAAATTTAAATAAAGCCTGTGATTAATTGATGATGGAAGGAGGGGAGTAAGGGAAGCGAGGAGAAACCGTTGACTAGAGTTCAGTTTTTATGGTCCACAGTAGGAAGATGTGCTGGATATTTGCCCTCAAATGTATTCCCTGCCCTTCCTCTCCTGGGCTCTTACTGCAAAGGGCATGGAATGTGTGCTTCCCAGACCCCCTTGCTGACTTCTGGCTGAGTTCAGCCGATGAGAAGTAGCGGCAGGAAATTGGAAGGTGGGAGTGAAGGAGAAGCCAGATATTCTTCCTCTCTGCTCTCTCTGTTTTGGACAGCATCTCCGGTAGTGGTGCCTTCACATTTATGAGCCCAGCGCTGCTCAACATTCCTCATTCTTGTCAGGTCATCCCATCTTGTCTGTAGCTTCCCCCGATGGCCTCTGTTGGCACTGCCTTCTCCCTCTGCGCCTCCAGCCCCACAGGTGACTGTAGCTCCCTGCAGTTGCTAATCTTAGGGCTGCCTCCACTTCCCCTGGTTACCCTTCCAGGGTTTCTCAACCTCAGCACTATTGACATTTGGGGTCAGCTAATTCTTTGTTGTGATGGACTGCCCTGTCCATCATTTAGGTTGATTAGCAGCATCCTGGTCTCTCTCCATAGATTCCAGTAGCCCTCACGCAGTTGCAGCAACTGACATGTCCCCGGAAACTGGCAAATGTTCCCCGGATGGCAAAATCACTCACCAATGGAGAACTACAATTCTAACCACTTTATAGCAAATGCCCCCATATTAAATTTCCGTTACTAAATAACCTGGAGAGGGTTTTTTTTTTCGGTCTGGAAACGGATTCAGAAAGCTATGAACAATGTCTAAATTTGATAAATCAAAAAATGAACAGAATAAGCAAATTACTTAGAAATATGCAACCAATAAAAGAATAAGCAAGTAAAAGTATTGAATATAACTGCTTCTAGAGAGTAGGACTGGAGTGTGAGCAAGGGTGGTTCAGGACATACTTATTTTTGCATTGAGCTTTTTAGTACTATTTTATTTTTTTAAACTTATACATATATAGATGATAAAAATAAAATGTAAGGAAAATAGAACATGGAAAACTTGGCATTCTATTATCAAGCAGAAAGTTCCAGGGAGAGGCTCAAAATTCTTACTCTCATGAGAGATTAACAAAGTGCTTAGTCTAGTCTTTTGTTCTTTATCTCATCTAAACCATATTTTTTAAATATTTTACCTGAGGGCAAGGGTGGCAGTGACCTAGCTTGAATCATACATTTATTTCTTTTCTGAGATATATCCAGGCTGCCTCTTGCCTGGTTCTGGGTGGAAAACTGCTTACCTGGTTGTAATGAGTCAGAGAAGACAGGAAAAATCACTATGATAAAGAATATGGGAATGCCGAAACAATGCTAAGAATCCCTGGTTCTGCCTGAGTTGTCTCCATCCATTAGAAAGGAGGGAAGGGGTTTAGATCGGCATTTAATCTTTTTGAGGCTTCCTTATATGTGACATGGGGCTTCTCTCTTATGGCTTACAGAAATCTCTCTTTATCTTTGGCATTGGAGAGTTTGATTATAATGTGCTGTGGCATGGGTCTGTTTGGGTTTATACTGTTTGGAGTTTGTTGAGCATCTTGGATGTGTATATTCATGTCTTTTGTTAAATTTGGGATGTTTCAGCCATTATTTCTTTGAATATCCTCTCTGCCCTTTCTTTCTTCTTCTGGGATTCCCACATGTATATATTGGCACTCTTAATGGTGTCCCACAGTTTCTTCAGGCTCAGTTCACTTTTCTGCATTCTTTCTTCTTTCTTCTCCTCAGGCAGAATGACTTCAATTGTCTTATCTTCAAGTTCACTGATTCTTTCTTCTGCCAGCTCCAACCTGCTGATGAACCCTCTAGGGGGTTCTGTTACTATGGTCTTCAGTTCTGTTTGGTTCTCTTTCATAATTTCTATCTCTCTATTGATGCTGTGTTTGTGCTCATCTGTCGTTTTCCTTTTTAACTTTAGTTCATTGGCCATCTTTTCCTTTAGCTCTTTGAGCATATTTAGGACTGTTTATTTTAAGTCTCTCTCTGGTATGTCCCAGATTTGGTCCTACTCATTGATGGTTTCTAATGCTTTGCCTTGGCCATCAATTTCCCTCTTTTTTATGTTTTGTAACCTTTTGTTGAAACCTGGATACTTTTATATTGTAACACATTAGTGCTGAAATTTAGCTTCTGAGGTGCCCGTTCCTTAAGCTTATGTCCAGTGTTATGACAGAGTTTTTCTTGAATGCCAGGAGCTGTTCTTTAGAATTGAACTGGTTTCTCAGTTATTTGTTCTTGATAGTGGGATATTCAAAGGAGCACTACAGGGGAAATGTCAGTGGGTGGAAGTTCCTTAACCTTTTCCTCAAGGTCATGTTATCATCTTGGCTTCAGCCAAGTCCTGGCTCCTAACTTATGGTATTCTCTGCAAGTGGTTATGAGGGGTCTCCTTTGGGCACCATGAATGGTATGTGGGACTCTGTGTACAGTCCACTGTGGATGGGGTGAGTGAACCACAGTTTCTGCCCTCCAGGAGCTCATGATCTGCTCTAGGTCTGACAGCTGGGTAGTGACAGAGCCTGGACTCCTGTTCACATCTGACCAACCTGCCTGCAGTGCTCTCAATAAGCAATAAGCAAACTGCCTCCATGAAGACTGAGGCTCGCTCGTTCCCCAGCATAAAGCAGCTGGGCTGCCTGGGAGCTGAGCTCAGCTGACCCAGCTGGGCCTCTCTCTCCCTGTGTCTTTTTTCAGCACATGGGCTTTTAAAGATGATATTCAAATACTAGCCTATCTTAATTACATACTTGATTTATCTTACCTGAAAATAAATAGTAATTATATTCCGTAAAACAAGGAAACTTCATCCAAGTGCCAAATATGTGTTTCCTTCTGTGCTGTACTGATTATATTATGACCCAATTCTGTACCCCGCCCTTTATCTGCATTCTTTGTCCTGCACCTTTCAATGCTGTCCCACTCTGATTCTGGGCTCAGCCGTGTGATTTGCTTTGGCCAGTGAATTGTTAGCAAACACCACACAAGCAGAAGCTCCATCTAGGCTTGCTGGCTCTGCCACCACCCTGAGCACATGCCCGGGCTAGCCTGCTGGGAGCTGAGCAGCCATGTCACCGACACTGCAGCCAGTAGCTGGCTCATCAGCAGACTTGGAAGTGAGCCCAGCCCAAACCACAAGAGCCATCCACCCAAGCCCAGCCTGCATCGCCAACCCACAGACTGCAAGCTAAAGAAATGATTATTATTTTAAGCCACTGAATTTTGAGATGGTTTGTTAGGCTTCAAAATGACTACATTCTAACAGATAAAACAGGCTGCTCAGAGGCGGGGCTGGACTTCTCCAAGCAGAAGGCTGGAATGGAGTAAAAACAGGTTCTTGTATTGGGTGCAAAGTTTTGTTTTTTTTTTTTTGTAGTCAGTGGACTCCCCAGGGTTAGCTGTCATACTCTTTGCCATGGAAGCCAATGAGAGAACTATATAGGTGATATGCCTGAAAAAAATGCACAATTTCAATAGCTGGAGGAGGAGGCTTACAACGTGCACTCCACCACAGGGAAAGCATGCTGACAATTTTGGAGGCACTGGGAACCGAACTTGGGACCTCCCATGTGTGAGGGAGGCGCCACTTGAACCACATCCGCTCCCTACTTGTTGTGTCTCTCACTGTGTCTCCTTGTTCTGTCGTCTCATTGCATCATCTTGCTGAACCAGCCCGTCGCATCCACTTGCTGTGTTGCTTGTCTTCTTTAGGAGGCACCGGGAACCAAACCCGGGACTTCCCATGTGGGAAGCGAATGTGCAATTACTTGAGCCACATCTGTTCCCTGGTGTATCTTGGTGAATGTAATAAATCTGCAAGAATAACTTCTCTTTATTATCCTCGATGACTCAGAAAATGGTTATTTCTTTTTTTTTTTTTTACTTGCGGGCCATCTACTTGGTGCGGGCCATTATTCCTCTGGAGAGTAGACTGACAAAAAATGCTTATTTCTAAGAAGTCAGGAAGATTTTATTTCATTTGACCCCCAGATAGTGGTTGTAATTTTGCACTCATTATGTATTTTCTTTTGCTAACACTCAGTTATTGGAAAATTCTATTGGTTGTAAGAAATCCAATTTCAATTCCCATTTTGTCCTGGAAATGCATAATAGATTATTGGTGGGCTGTGAGGGCTCTCAAAAAGATTCTCTGTATTAGAGTGATCTTTAAATGAAATCTTACAGTGAACACAAATGGATTACAAAAGCATTTGGAGGTGAATAATTTTCTTGTTTGTCTGTTTTTTTGTTTATTATTATTATTGAAATAATGAAAATGCACATAATGATTTAAGTGATAAATGCACAACTATGTGATTATACCAAATACCATTGATTGCACACTTTGGATGAATTGTATGCTTTGTTAATATGTATCAGTAAAATTGATTTGTTTAAAAAAAAAAAAATGACTACATTCTAGTTCACAAAGTAGTACACCATAATTTATATAAGCGTCTCCCTAATGGGCATTTGGTTGTTTCAAGTTTTGTTTCATTTATTTGCTTTTGTTCTTTGTTTGTGCTACCATAAACAATTCGTAACAATGAACGTGTCCATATGCTACAACTATTTTCAACATTTTGTACATCATCCATAGGCAAAAGTAGACTTTACAAAAATCTTTCACCAATCTGTAATGTTACTAGCAGTGTAGAAGAATAACTATTTCATAGTACTTTAGGTAAGGACCTATATTGGGTGTTAACAACTTTTATAAAATTAATTTATAAAATGGTGGCACTTGTGCATTTATTTGATTTCTAATGGAGTTGAATTTTTTTTTTTTTGTAATTTCTTGGCTTCTAGCTTAAGTTTTTCTTCATTTCACTGAGTTCTCATACCATTTGCCCATTTATCTCTAATTTTGATTTTTTATTATTTTGAATAAGATCTTGATCCTATAAAGATTTAATTATTTGCCACAGTTTAAATTCATTTTCATTATAATATTATATTATTATTGTTATAATATTAAAATCTGGAGAGACGTTTGCATACAGAAATAATTTATTAAATTATACAGAAATAATTTAGTAATCTGGACCTTTTTTTTGCAATTTATCATGGCACTTCTAAGCTTAAAAAGCTAACTCTGCCTTCAAGGAGTTGATAAATATTGTAGCTTTTCCTCTTGTCATTGTTTTTACTTTTTATATTTATTTCTGGTTCATCTGAAAAAAGCTTTTGAAGTTTGATATTAATTAGATCTAAAGTGATCTTATTTTCAAGTTGTTAATCCATTTTCCAATGCAATATCTTTCCCTTCCCCAATTATTTTTTGTAACAACTTTATTGAGATATAATTCACACATGATACAAATAATCCATTTAAAGTGTACAATTCAGTGGCTTTTAGTATTTTCACAGAGTTGTGCAACCATCACCACAGTCAATTTGAGGACGTTTTCATCACCTCAAGAAGAAACGCTTTACTCCTTTAGCTATCATCCCCAGTCACACACCATTATCCCAGACCTAAGCAGCCACTAATCTGTTTTTCTGTCTCCTTTATTTGCCCATTCTGGGCATTTCATATAAATGGAATCGTATAATATGTGGTGTTTTTTTAAACTGGCTTCTTTCATTCAGCGCAATGTTTTCAGGATCCATCCATGTTGTGGCATATATCAATACTTAATTCCTTTTTATGACCAAATAATATTCCATTGTATGGATATTTCACATTCTGTTTATCCATTTATCATTTGATGGACATTTGGGTTGTGTGTGTGTGTGTCCGCCAAGATGGCACCCTTGTCTGCTTGTTGTTTCCACCCGTTGTCTGCTTGCTGTGTCTGCTCATTGTCTGCTCGTCTTCTTTAGAAGGCACCGGGAACCAAAATTTGGGTTGTCTTTATTTTACTTTTTCTATTGTGGTAATATGTGTATACAAAATTCACCACTGTAACCACTTTCAAATGTACAATTCGGTGGCATTAATTACATTTACAATGTTGTGCAACCATTACCACTATCTCTTCCCAAAACTCTTTCATCACCCAAAATGGGAACTCTGTACCCATTAAGCAATAACTCCCCATTTCTCCTCCCAACTCATGGTAACTCCTAATCTTCTTTCTATCACTATGAAATTACCTGTCTTAATATTCCATATAAGTGGAATCATACAATATTTGTCTTTTTATGTCTAGTTTCTTTTTCTCTTCATGACGTTTTCCAGAGTCATCCATGTCATAGCATGGAGTAGAACTTCCTTTTTATGTCTGAATAATGTTCTATTTTATGAGTATACCACATTTTGTTTATCCATTAATTGGCTCCTAGATGCTTGGGTTATTTCCAACTTTTGGCTATTGTGTTAATGTTGTTATGATAATGCATTTTGAGTTCTTGTTTTCAATTCTTTTAAGTATATACCTAAGGGTAGAATTGCTTCATCCTATAGTCATTCAGTGCTTACCTTTTGGAGAAACTACCAAACGTTTCCTGAGAGGCTGCAACATTTTACACCTCCAGTAGCAAAGCTTAAGTGTTCCAATTTCTCAACATCCTTTCTAACACTTGTTATTTTCCGCCTTTTTATGATAGCTATCCTAGTAGGTGTGAAGTCATATGTCATTGTGGTTTTGATTTACATTTCCCTATTAACTAATAATGTTGAATATGTTTTCAAATGTGCTTATTGGCCATTTGTGTATCTTTTTTGGAGAAATGTCTATTCAAGTCCTTTTCCCATTATTTAATTGGGTTGTTTTGTATTTTTTGTTGAATTGTAGCAATTCTTTTTATATTCTGAATATTAAACCTTATCAGATATATGATTTGCAACTAATTTCTCTCATTCTGTGGGGTTTTTTTTATAACCTCTCCCTTGGTAACATCCTTTGATTGTCTTCACTTTTTGGCTATTGCGAATAGTGCTGCTTGGGACATTTGTGTACACATTTTGGGGTGGACATATGTTTTCAGTTATTTCATGTGTACACCCAAGAGTGGGATTATTGGGTCAAATGGTAACTCTATGTTTAACTTTTTGAAGAACTGCCAGACTGTTTTCCAAAGTGGCTGCACCATTTTACACTCCCTTAATCAATGTATGATGGTTCCAATTTTTCCACTTCTAACCAACACTTGTTATTATGTCTTTTTTATTATAGCTATCCCAATGGATATGAAGTCATATCTTATTGTGTTTTTGATATCCCTCATAGCTAATGATGTTGACCATCTTCACATGTGCTTATTGGTCATTTGTACATCTTATTTTCCTCAAATTTTTTTCGTTAAATATTTTACTGAAGTGTATCATTTATACATGAACATACATAAAGAATAAGTGTATAATGAAAGTTGTGAACTTATACAACAAACATGTATATCATCATGCAGGGCTCCCATACATCACCCCACCACCAACACCTTGCAGTGTTGTTAAACATTTGTTACAAACTATGAAAAAGCATCATCAAAATATTACTACTAACTGGGTACAGATGTAGCTCAAGTGGTTGAGCACCTGCCTCCCATGTACAAGGTGCTGGGTTCAATCCCCAGTATCTCCTTAAAAATATATATATAGAACTGAGGAAAGTGAGCAGTCTCTGAGAACCATTGTCTGAAAGATAGGTTAACAAAGAGAGTAAGAGAAGAGCAGGCTTTGAGCCATCACCCATATGGACATAATCTATGGTAAAGGGATAGAGTGTGGTTGCATGTTGGGGGATGGGGCAGATGAGTGGTGGTGTTCCTGGGTTTGGTGGTGCAGCACTGGGGGGTGGGTGGATTAGGAAGGGCAGGTTCAAATCCCCAGGGCATGTAACTGTGAATCTTGACATTCCATGGGTTGGGAGAGGGGGATATCATGGGCCCTGGGGGGCTGGGGGGAAGGGAACAGTCAAGATCTAATGGGTTGTTTGGTGGTCATGGGGAAGGTTTTTCATTACCTTACAGTAATGGACACAGGACATGGTAAATATCATCAAAATTATTAAACTGTATCATCTAAATTGTAAACTATACTGTAAATCACTGACAATGTTTAGTTGCTATATTTTGCTATCTGTATAACAGTTATAACAATGCTAACAACCAAAAAAAAAGGGGGGGGTTATATGGGGTGGGGAAGGGGGGGTGGTTTGGTATCTGGGAGTCTCCGGCACTCTGTGTGTGACTTTGCTGTGACCTAAAACTTCTTTGAAAATTAAATGAAAAATTGGGAGACAATGGGGATTGAGAGGAGGAAGGTGTCATGGCACACCAGACATCCTATAACACAGTGATAAAAGGCAGAAAAAAAAAAGAAAAGAGAAAGGAAAAAAAATGAATATATATATATATATATTTTTTTTTAAAGGCATTTCCTTTGCTTTTTTGCCCATTTTTTGAATGTCCCAATCCACTAATTATATTTTATTTTGTTTTGTTCTTTGTTTGATTATTTGTTTTTTTTCCTTCTCTTTTTTTTTCCCCCTGAGTCTCCTTATGTTTGTCTATTGCATGTAAGCTTATCATACTTGTTTCTTTTTCCTAGTAAGTGTATTTGATTATTTTATGGACTAAATGTTCATGGAGGATTTGGATCACAGAAGGGTTACA